>VCRD01002244.1:34040-94451 GCA_006783055.1 Trinorchestia longiramus | reverse complement strand
ACATGTTGCACTTGAGTCACATTGAAGTCGTCGTGATAGAGCGTCTGCTAATATTATGATACGGTAAAAAACGACTAATAAGAGAGGGTTTTCTCGATCTTACGTCTTACCCTAGTGGCACAACAGGCGCTCAAGACCAATGTTTCTGCTTCTGCTTCAGCGTTGCTATACCAGGAGCGAGTCAGGGAGTTAAAGGCTGTAGAGTCATTGCTTATTTTTTAAAGGAAACCTCATCCAGTACTACAAATAACGTAAAGCGTTCTCTAGCTAAAACAAGCATAACTATAAATTTTTAAAATCTTAATTTCTGAGTAGTCTATCTTCTGACTTACAGTACGTACATATATTACTGAATTTTACCACATTAATAAATAATCTAGGCTTCAACGCGTCATTTAATAAATTGATTATTTTTCAGAATACGTATTTGTTTATAGAACATTAATTAATTTATGACTAAAGTAGAGTAACGAATAACTTGCAGTGAAGACTTCGATCACTTTTGTTAAAGAGGAAGCTCTCTTCTGTAAATGATACATCGAAGAATGCTACAAATTCTGAAAAACGAGCGGGAGTTCGTCCTTTTATAGAAATGATTAAATTCTTAGTGAAAATTATAATTTTTCTAAACGGTTCGAGTCCATCAACCACCCGAAATTGATTCTTGTGCGCTAGAAAAATACTCAGAAATCAATCAAAGAATTTTTGGTCCTATTAGGTCTCTCAAATTTCAAGATTGGCTCGATTGAGAACCTCTTCCAAAAACTACCTTCAAACCTTGTAAAAACATTTCTTATTTTACGAGTAATTAATTCTTTCAATAATAAACTGCAGTCTCGTCGAGAACTGACATCGTCAGTAGTGCCATGCCACATGGAACAGAACAAAGTCTTGAGGGCCTCTTCCCTAGTAGACACAGACATGGGCTCCACGTGGGGCCCATGTGGTTGGCCAACACAGCCCATGTGGGCTCCATGTGTTTTTTTGGAAAAAAACCATGTGAAAAATTTTTTATGAGGATTGTACGCATTTTTTTTGAGAATTTACACTTGGGCTACACCTGGGCTGACCATGTAGGGAAATTCCCATGGCTGGTCATATCATATCCACATTACGAACCCATGTAAAACCCAGATTTTAGGTTTCACGACAAAACCATCTTCTGCCCACTCTATACCCAGGAGCTTATATATATATTTCGATGCTGCCCATCCAAAGCCCAGGGACCCACGTGGGCCCCACATGGGCCCCATTTTACCTGTCTACTAGGGTTACGCTTCTGCTGCCTCACTACCACATCACATTATGTGCTGATTGTCGTGTGCTGGCGACGCAGGTTGTCTACCTTGCCGAGCCAGTCAAATAAAAAGAGTTTAATTGAACAGAATAAAATATTCGGTATTCACCAGGATTATTATTTCTAGCCAATATTTGTCAAATTAACAATAGCAAACGATATCTGATGTAATTTTTGGTAAATTTTTCATTATTTGCTATGATATAGTTCGTATTGTAGGTACGTAATGTCAATTACTCACCAAAATCTCTAAAATAATTCGATTTCAATTTCCAAGTACTGGCGTTAACTGAACTCATTGGTCGTATTTTTAGCTTGAAGCTTAACATTTCAAATGCTACTGGAAAGTGTATTCATTATTTGCCGTTTTAAAAAGTGGACAATTTAAAACAGGTATCGTTTACATCGGACTCAAATTGCTGATCCAAAAAATATCAAACTCGAAAGGAAATTATAAACGTAAGTGATAAATGGGAATATATTTTTTGAATGTGGAATATTCACCAGCTGGCGTCAGGTGACATGTTCAGTGGAATAGACTAAAAAGGAAAGAATATGTGGCGAACTATTTTACAATCATCTCATTCAAGTTGTAATACAATAATTGAATTACGATTGGGAATCTCATGCTCCAGGATTATTAGTTTTTCTCCACGTTGAACAAACTAAGAGTGTTTCACTTGTATAAAAGAATCATGTAACTTTTCATTTTCTATAACCCCTTCAAACGAAAAGGCATGTAACTTTTCATTATCAAATAATCTACCTTAAGATATGTATTCCCTACTTCTTGTACTACGCAAAGTTGTTGGAAAGTATTTTGAACTTGGTTAAGATTATCACGGCAAAATCTTGTGGTTTACTCGATCACAAATAATTTCTCCGTTTTTCCAGAGGCGCTGGCCAGCAAGTGCAGGGCAGAGCCTGGGGTCTGATAACCAAAGTCCTCGAGAAGACGTCATTGCAATAACTCCGCATTAAAGAAGAAGGTCGCTGGCTCTCACGAGGTAACATGGCGAGCTCTCAACATTACACCAGTAATTAGAGTGGCAGCGAACGCACGATGACCTCCAGAGATCATGGGGCAGGACGACCGCTTTCAAAAACTCTGAGTGAAAATACAGAGGTTTTCATGGCTGTGTTCGTACAACTTTTGTGCATTTGGAAGATGTAAAAGACTCGATTGCTAAGGAAAGTTGAGCACTATGTGATATTTCAGATCTCACTCTTATTTGTACATGTGCAGGCATGCCGTCTGATAGTCACCAAATTTTATCATAAGACCAAAAATAATTTTATATATTCCATTGTTAGTTATTTCCACAATAGAAAGACACTTATATCAACTTGCAACAGGCTTTAGTAATAATTTCATTGTACATTACGTACGTGTGATCAAACTTGAGAAGAAACAGTTTTACACAACAGTTATTAAACAAACAGTTTTGGATTTAAAGCGCTTCGTTCTTAGCGATCTTATTTAATATTTAAATTCATGTTTAGTAAACTTTTCATTAGTCATTTAAGATGTATATTTCATGAACAAGAATAAAGATTAATCTTTGCACTTCTCCTACTTTAAGACCTGGTGAGATGAGTCATTTATTCCTGAATTCAAAGGTCACAGTCTTCGAAGCTTCGTAGACGTACCGACACTAGCTAGACTATTGATATTGCATGACTTTTAGAACAGAGGCGGTGAAGCCTTGTAGAATTCCTTAATTTTATCTCGTTTAGAGTTGCTGTGGTTCCAATAAAAATTTGCCATTTTTCATTTGCAACACGCTGGTGCACTAACATTCGTAGTGTGCACAGGAATATTACTATTTTAACACCAGAGTTCATCCCTCATGAGGGGAGTGAACAGAGAGGGCTCCTTATTTATGATGTTTCATGAGTTTTGTTTTCATATAACAAAGTAACGCGTTCGACTGAAGCCCTTGTACGAGTACAACTTGGGATAGACGTAGCCAAGCGAGAATAATTGGGGAGAACTAACTATCACTTGAGCTCAACAAATACTTGGTCATAGACACCTTTACTGTTACGAACTATCGAAGAAGAAAAGGTGCCGAAGCAAGTTACAATGAATCCAGTTACACATGGAGTGATTGACGAAGCTGAACTTGCATGATGCAGGGTAAAACTAAAAGGTCGGCATCATCATCTGGCTAAAAAGAAAGGAAACTCAGAAGCTCAACAAAATCGCAACTCTGCTTGAGATCGGGCTCAAGACAGTAAGAGTCTTGTAAAATTCTTGTACTGTATTGTTCGAAGCTGCTGAACGTTTCAATTCTGACTCAGACCTCACCTCGTAACTCTAGGGTCATCGAAGTGAGGATTTGAAGTTTCGATGATCAGACTTAGCATGAAGTTGGAGCTACATTCAGAAGTTTGATTCAGTTGCTCGAACTCTAGCCGAACTGTCACCAAAGTTGATATTTTGAGACCTTGAGATTGAATCCCCAGCCGTAATCGGTTTAAAATTTGATGTAACAAATTATACAGCATTGTGATCTGAAATGAGAGCATTGGTTGCCACGCAGGTTGAGCGGCAATTTATATGAATTAATTACTTTTTACGTGTACCCCGTACAGTACCACTGCGAGGCCCCAACGTTCATAATAATTGTAACGCAATGTTGTTTTTCACTTTTCGATTCACCGTACATGTTATCGCAAAAACCGAAATGCTGCGAGAGTCGATAAAAGAATTTGCAACAAATGGTAATGTATTTTGTTGAAGTTTATTAGAGGGACTGCATGACTTCGGTCATTTGTGCGACTTTGCATGCCCTTTTCAGCTCACGGGCTTCGGAGCAACTACTGCAATTCACACATTGTTTAGGAAATCAGCAGTCGATTCTTTTCAACGCCTAATGCAATTAAAAACAACTGTAGTCCAGCTTGTATTTAAAGCTAAATTTTCTGAGAATCTTTCAAAAATGAATCGATGTTTGGTACATTTTGCAAGAACTGAACATGAATTTCAACAATCGCATGGCCGCAACCCCACGAACTTAGTTGTGGACATTGCTCGAGTGCAGAGGCTGCTGTAATCATCAGGTGTACTCCAATACACGTGCATCTGAATACATCTCCTCTATATGTATACATGAGTAAACGTCCATTACAGTCACACGTGAGTATATCTCCTGTAAGTCTATAACTGAATACACCTCAGCTACACTTATATCAGAGTACACCTCAGCTAAACATCATCTGTGTATGCCACTAGTACCCTTACATCAGTGTATACCTCTACGACCCTTACATCAGTGTATACCTCTACTACCCTTACATCAGTGTATACCTCTACTACCCTTACATCAGTGTATACCTCTACTACCCTTACATCAGTGCATACCTCTACTACCCTTACATCAGTGTATACCTCTACTACCCTTACATCAGTGTATACCTCTACTACCCTTACATCAGTGTATACCTCTACTACCCTTACATCAGTGTATACCTCTACTACCCTTACATCAGTGTATACCTCTACAACCCTTACATCTGAGAACACCTCCTATAGTTACATCTGAGTACGTCTCCACTACAGCTCTCTCTGTCGTGATCCAGTCTGCAACACAGGCGTCGACAGCCGAGATGCAGCTGCTCACACTTCTCAATTATCCTGTCTAATTGGAAGTCACAGGGGGAAAAACTTCGAATGTGTGCAATAACGTTCAAGTTTTCTATAGTGAACGAGGAAAACAACCTTAACTCTAGACCCCATTTCAGACCTTTTGCATGTGAATCTCGAGGGAATTTTACAGCGACGTTTGGCTGGGTTCCAAACCTACAGCAATTGCATGACGCTGCAAATCACGGTGGATTGCGATGATCTTATTTGCCGGATATTCGCGTTATTGGACTGCTCACCGACTGGCTCTGTCGGAAAACTCCAATAGGGAAGGAAGCTCCCATATGGACTCAGATTGAATCTTCGGACGAGATGCAACGTACAGCCAAGTTTCATGCTTTGGCCTTTAAGTCAGACCAGACTTAAAAGCAGGATTTGTTGAGCATGTTGCCAATGGGGAGACAGCTTAAACCATTGAGTGCAACCATGAAGCCATTAACAACACCAGTTACCGGGGATATATTAACAGATGACGGATGATTACATGCAGACAGTCATTTATACTTGCTCAGAACTATGACACAGAGATGTGATATAAATATAACACAGAGATGACACACACACAGAAACGTGACATAAACACAGATGTGACGTGAAAAAATGTGACGCACAGAGATGTGTGTCGATCAAGACAAAGGTGCGTCATCAACGCGTATGCTAATAGCCTTGTGGAACACAATGTTTCTTCATGGTCAGTTATTTTCTGAGAGTGAACGCAATAGCTTTTTTTAACGAAGTGTGCTATGAATAAAAACATTTCATCAACACAGAATACTTTATCTCTGCTAATAAACTGTACATCTATTTTGAACTAAAGTTTATAACTCGGTAAAATAGCGCAGTAATGTAGAGATGACAAATATTTAATAATTCCCTTCCTCGATAGCTGAAGTGTTCCTGTCAGTCTGCTGGAGTCATCCTGAGTTTTGGCTGCCACGGGGCTCAGAAATCTTGCAGCACAAGTCCGATGACGAAGTTTAATCAGGTTCCATCGTCAAGTTTTGATCCAATCATCCGACATCTCGTTTGAGAAGCGTAACCAATTACTCTGTGAGGACCCTTCAATCGCAGCTCATGCTCACTGCCATCGTTCCTTCATTGCTCAGTCGGCCGTGCTGCTCACAGCCAAAACTTGACTATTTAGAGACCATTTACTACGCATCTCATCAATACGTATACATGAAGAGGAAAATGCGTCTTAAATCTCCTTTGTGTTCTTTCGTTTCTTTCAAGCTTTAAACCGTCTAAACCGGGTGTGTTTTTCTTTCCAGCGAAGATAAAGCAATGCATTGTGTAACGTAAGTAGTAAGTGATAAAAAAGAATATCATACATATTAAAAACAATGTTCCCAGGATTTTCAGGAACAGCGAATGAAAAAATTTGTACATTAAGGAAAGAAATACGCCGTATGTACAGCATAAGCTGTTGATGATGATTCACCAAATACTCATATTAAAGCCTATTTAAAAAAATCAAGAATTAGCAAATGATTCCAAACATTGGATTACAGCGACATCACCACAGAGGTCACGTCTTACGTTCTACTGCGTTTTTTGAACAAATCACTGGAGAAAATTCAACTTTAATGATCCCCTTCAAAATTTTTCATAGGTTCAGTCAATGTTTTGTAAACTTTGTGACGCGCTCAGAAAATTGAGTTCACCTTCCATCACAGCCACGCTCCATCAAATTACGGGTTAGAGGCACACACATTATGTACTAAGCAACAGCCGATGCAACAGAACTATGGAGTGTTCTTCTGGAACGAAACCTGTATTGTTTGTGTCGTGATTATTTTCTTCAGCATTGGTGCATGCCAGCCAGGTGTGCGAGACTACTCTTTACTGTGTGCTTCTTGATAGTGAGTTATCCACAGCACAGAGAATACAGAGAGAGTTCTCAGTACTGTGATTCCAGTCACAAGTTTCTACAGGCTTCGCTCCTTTACAAATTGAGCTAGTCACAAGCGTCAGTGTTCAATTCGTTGTGGTCTCGATAATGACCAGAGTTGTATTCGTTTGTTTGAATCCTCTAATCAAACTTTAAGGGATCTTATAGTGCTCAAACTCGTATGTGTCCGATGCCCAAAGCAGCTATGCGTCTCCTGAGAATTTTATCGCACATTTGATCGTTAGTTCCAGACTAAGAAGAGTCATTCAGTCCTGGAAGCACGGAAAAGTATGTTCTCCATCCTGGAAGCTTATAAGAGACTCCTATATTGCCTACGCATAAAATTTCTTCCCATTGTATCTGTAACCCCAAGAGAGATGCGAAAATACAAGCAACATTCAGTCGGGCCTCTAGCATCGCCTGAAACGAGATAATGAACCAACTCGTGTATATGCCATGAATGTTGAACAATATCCACTGAGCTACGTAAAATATGAACACCTAGAAAATTGGCTCACGATTTTAGCCAACAAATTCTGCTTGTTCAATTTTTCTTGTTAAAATAGTTGGACGATCAGAGCAGGAGCAGAAACAAACTGCGTCATTTTAATAGGCTGTCATATTTATGACATGGGTTCATTAATATGGAATGCGGTACTGCAACAAAAATGTATTAAGTCTACTAAAAATGCTGTCATCGAGGAGAAGAAAGTGTAATCTACATTTAAGATTTTGCACTTTAATAGCTTGAAGAAAAATTCACAAAATAAGTACAAGTTGTGAAGAAATTTTACATGGTAGAAAGTCCTTGATAAAAGATGTAAATTGTGTACGATAATCTAAGAAAAAAAACGATTTATTCTCAGGGATTTTTGAAAATGTATTTCAGAAGGACTCGAGTTTTTTTTTATAGAAAAAAACTCGGTATTTTCTCTAACGTGATCAAATTCAACTGAAATATTTGTTCACATTCTCAAAAAACACAGTTCGTTTGAGCATTTACAATCGCCTAATAAAATTTGCTAAAGAGATTAAATATTTCTGTAAAGGACGCAGGGAAGTGGAAGTCACAAGGCCAGAGCCTCCGCTACGATCAGCGCAGCCAGTTAGTGCCGTCAATATTGAATTAAATCAAGGCAGCTGAGAAGAGCCGCTCATTTGCGTACATGAATAACTGAGGCAGCAATGCAGAGCTCACCTCTGGCCTCATCACTCATGCAAGCAGATCACTCAACTCCATTTCAATTTTCAGTTCAGCCAAGTCGCTTCTAAGTAGCTGCGATTTCCAGTTCATGCAGAACTCCCGTGGTTCGAGTGGCATACTTTGTGAGAGGTGGTGAAAGAAATGTCACATGTGCACATTATCTTCGTTGCATAACGCTCTTCAATTTTGCATGGGTAGGTCTCGCGCATGTAGAGCTTTTCCAGTCAGACTGCAGGGTCAGATCAACGTAAACTACGGAATATTTTCATCAATCACGGGAAGACGTAAGGCGTTGCTGGTCCGACAACTGAGTTAAGATTCGACTTGGTCAAAAAAGGGACGAAGAAAGGAACAATTTTGCTCACACGAAATCATCATCCATGAGCCTTTTACACTAGACAGGAACACTTAGAATAGAATAGAATAGAATGAGGCTATAGGAACGAACCTTCTGGCCCATTCTTGGGTCAGATAATTACTTCGATAATTATTCGGTTGTTTACCCAAGTCCCATGCCGTATTTCTAGCCGCGTCAACCATGTCGGCAGCGGGATCACTTCATCATATTTTAGAAATATATTCCTTTCTCACGAAATGAGCAACATTAAATGAGGCAGAGCAAACAAAGTGATGTACAAAAGGAAAGATAGGACCTACCTATCCACTAAAGTAGAGGTTCCTCAGCCTTTTCCGACCGAATAACACTCGAACGCGTACCACCTAGTTCCAGAAAAATACATTTAAATGAAATATAAAGATATTTATAATTAATATACGCAAAAGACTCGCTTAAAAAGAGCACAAATCATTGATTACAATTTAATATGAGGAATGTGGCTGCTTCTTCTCCACAATAGGCCGACTCGTGGCGTAAATTAACTTGCAGGATATCGAAAATCACGCCTGATGGCAGCAAGTTGGTTCCTGTTTCTTGACGTGATGGTTGTCATGATTGAGAACCGTAACACGCACTCCCACGAACTGGAGAAAATCAGGAGTTGAGAAACATCAGCATCTGGAAAGCAGCACGATGGCTGGTGTCGATTATGTGGAGTCCATGCTCCGGCATAAATTTATAGGATAGCATTACTTCTGCTTCACCTTTGCTGTCTCATTAGACTGAGTATCCGTACTCTCTTCTTGTTTCCTAGTCCTGACGGATGAATTGGTTGGTTCAACAGAGAATGGACTGGTGATGTCGGGACAACATGCCACGTCAGGGAAGTAATGCTTCAATTCAGTCTTGAGCATTGAGAGAGGATAGATAATTACTTTGGAAAGTTCATCAGGCTCGATCTCATTGGTACTTCGAACACTGTAGCCGCATTTGCAGTCCACAGTCTCCATCCAGAGGTCCAACTTCTTGACAACTGCTCCCAATTTCAATGAACTGTGAGACAGTGCAGTTGGGCCTATAAAACCACAGCTTTACTTGGTTGAGTGTCCAAAAATATTCGAAAGTTAGGCCAGCCTGGGAATAACCTTTGTCATTAAGATTATTTTTAAAAGGGTGTTATTTTTTTGAGGAAAAAAATGAGAAGCTTATGTCTCAGTTCAAAAAGACGCCTCGTATTACTCTGAGCGAGCCAGCGAACAGTCGTGATGTAGAGGAGACAAGAGCGGTCTGTCGAAATCTTCACAGAAAAGTTCAAACAACCGAGAATTCAGGGCTGATGTTGGGTAACGATTTACGATTTTATTAATTTTGTTAAAGCATGATAACTTCAGAGGGAGCACCTCAACACAAAGAGCTAATCTGTGCAAGAAACAGTGATTGAAGGTGGCATTTAGTGACAAAGCTTTCACATGGGCCTCAAACCCTGACTTTCAACCAAGCATTTACGGAGCCCCATCTCTCGCACACCCGACCAATTTCTCCCAACCCACTTGATTTTGCTCGATTAAACTGTCCAAAATGTTGAAAACATCAATTCCTTTCGTTGTAATTGATTCAGCGGTAGCTTAATTTTCACAGCATTATTATGTGTCAAGCGAATGCCCACAAGTAGTTGAGAGCAGTTACTGACGTCTGCCGACTCATCCAGCTAAATGGTAAACCCGAACTTTAACACGTTGCCTCCGATTGCCTGGCCGGTGTAAATCTTCACTTTGTACATATTATTACTAGAAGGCACTGTAAAATTTACAGAACCTAACCTAAGTGGCCCACATACGTACCACTTTGGAGTCGTGTTAACACGTTAAGTGCGATACGACCCACCGGTGGGTCGCTCAGGTTAGGTTCTGTAATTTTTTCAAAGCTTTCTAGTGACTGTGTGTACAAAGTAAAGATTTGCACCGGCTAGACAATCGCACTCAACGTGTTAAGGCTCTCACTCCTGCAATCACTTGGTCAGCGATGTCGCCTGATATTTCCTCTAAACGTCACTGTACAGCGTTGTTAGGAAGGTTAATACTTTCCAACTTTGCCACCACCTCCTCTCCAATCTAGTGCTTGACCAAGATTTTTGTGGCTGTCATAACGAGAACCTCGGCAATGGTGTGCACTTTCATGTTTTTGACCATTAGAGAAAACTACTTCATACGGTGTTTTGACAATTCCATCTTCCATAGAGTGGATCTGGCTAGACTTGTCCAAGCGCTGCCGCTTTTCATTCTCGTCAAGTCGGTGGAAGCAACTCTGATATTGGTCTTTCTTGTTATCATGCTTTATCTTGAAGTTCCTTCTCTGCGATAGAATTCAGTAAAACCATACTTGATGCATGTTGGGACAAACTTTCGCTTGGGCCTGTCATCAAATCCAGTGAAAAAGTGCAGTGCTATCAAATGAGACCGACGAACAGGCAAAATGGTATATACAATGAAACAAAAACTCTGGTAGATTTAAATACTTACAATGCAGTCAATCAGTAAAACACAATGCCTCGTTTGCAAAGCCAGAAAAACAAAATTAATTTCAAACCACTAAAACCAGCCACACTTAAATTCAAAACAAACCAAGAAATAAGATACACTTTCAGAGTGCGTAGCACGTGGATGGCAGTGGGTCAAACTTTTAAAGCGTAAGTTGCGAAGAACTGAATATCACACAAAACCCTGAAAGTGCTCACGTACCGCCTGTAAAACCCTCCTGTACCACAGTTTGGGAACCACTGCAAGTATGATAAATTAAGCGCACAAGCGTCAAGTGTTACTAACTCTGCAGTGGGTAATTAAGGACATCACTGATGTACGCTAATTCCTCGCTGTACACTGAACAGGACAAGCACTATCAGCACAACACTCCGTATGAAGGTCAGGAATCCTGTAAATACCTGCATTAGCATTACGTTTTCATTATACAATGAAGGAGAATTCTCTTCAATACACCTCCTGGAAAGTAATTTAGTATCAGGTCATCTCATTAGTAGAGTCCGAGTTTTGAATGGTTAAAAGAAGAGATTCAATCTTAAATTTTACTGAAATTTGATCATCAAAGCACTTACCATTAGTATATATGATTCTTTTAAAGCCACTCATAAGCTTTTTAATCCTATTAGTAAAAATCTTCTTTGGTTTCGACGAGAAAGGCTATGAAATATTACTGTCAACTTCCTCATCGCTTTCGAGAGTTAACTAATTCCAATGTTTTTATAAACTACGGAACCAAATGACAACCTAACGGAATAAAGCAGAGGGATGCTTCAAATGACTGCCAAATTTTCTTTATGTGATGCCACAAAGAGTTTTTCATTGAGCTTAATTCGACGGCGTGTGCGCTCTTCATCTTCAAGGCTGAAGTCTCCACTTGTGAATGTGACAATCTTTATCCATTACCCTTCATTCAGACACTCTTCTTCACAGACTGGGTGCATATTTTGAGTTGCTACATTTACAGAGTTCCTCCTTTCTAAACTGATGAAGCACTAAGTGCTCCAAATACTTCTTAGATGAATCTATGTATGTGTAAAGGGCCATAATTAGTAAATTTTCAATTGCATTATCATTAACAATAAAGTTAAATTAGTATAAGTGTATCTACAAATATACAAACACTACTTGCTGCCACTAGACACTCAAAAATAAGATTTCGTAAACAATTAAAATCGGATATTACTAATGGGATAACCTGATACTATATCATAAAAACGTCCAAGAAACAGAACATGCTTAAGCAACTAATCAAAACTAAGCTACAATAGGAGGCATGAAATCAAGGGTTCATTGTTTCATAAAACTCTACTCAGTTCTCCTGCTGAAGAAACGACTAGTCAGTCCCTTCGAAATAGCCTCCAGCGTCATCTCCGGCGTAAAGTCACACCGTTTTTCTCGTGGCAATTAGTCGAGGGAGCGCGACAGGTGGCTTTTTTACTAAGATTTAGTGAGCTTTCCCGAGTTTACAAAGGACGAAACTGTGACGAATGCCTCGTTTTTGCGCTGGTGCTGCAGGGGCGATGGCCAGAGCTGAAGAACTTGAGAGTGAACTTCAGTGTCTGTTCACTGAAAACTTCAGGTTTTGCATAAAGCTGAATAGCTCCGTCATTGACCTGCTGCCGAAACAAATTATTTCCAGTACTATTGTTTTTCCTTCATGTTTTAATTTACGATGTATAAAAATGTTATTTTGCGATAGAAATTTTACAACAAATGTTCAAACATCTGAGCATAATAGCAAGATATTTTGTAAAACGGAAGGCTTAAAAATTCACGAATGGCAAAAAATGTTGATGGTTAATTAAGTAGAAAACAATCAATTTCAGATTAAAAATTCAAAAATGAAAACCGAATGAATGGCTGAGAGTAATTCAGACAGATGAATTCATTGACCGAATAAAATGGTCAATGTTAGAGAGGAACACATTTTCCTTCTGAGGGTCAATTAGCAAACACAAAAATGTCCAAACGAATGAAACCTTGATTTCAGGAACGAGGCATAAGGAATATTGGTGATGGTTGGTGATAGCAAGGCAGATGTGAGGGAGAGTTTGGCACAGGATGTGCCTAAGAATAGGAGGTGAAACAGAAAGGGATACTGGGAGGAGGATAGACATAAAAGCGTTGCACATATGTTTTGAGGGGTAGAAGTCTATCCATGAGCTCTGTTGAATAATGACCCAATGAATTAAAAGTGAGGACGTCATCCTAAGGAATAGTTCCTCATACGAACGCACAAACACTTTGCGTAATTTCCCTTAGGTGGGACTGAGTTTTGGGGACATACTTGTAACATGACTGATATGGTGATTAGTGACATGCCTGACATGATGATTTATTGCGTAGTCTTGGGATTTCATTGGAAAAAAAATGTGGGATATTTTTCACTGTGTCCAACAAGCAATAAATACTACGTACCTCCAACTCAATCGCCTATTTCTGTTTCCCTTCTTTCGGAAATACGTCACCGAAGCTTCTATTGGCGCAAACGAAACTGTTGGATGCCTATTATATTGTAAGCAATTTTAGATTACATTCGTGAATAAATTGATCACGTGTTCATTGCTTATAAACAGTAATTGGCTTGCTCTGCTTAATCAGATTTTATCGTTTACAAGTATTGTAGTTTTACTGATTTACTGAAAACTTAATTGAAAGTTCAACAATATCTTTAAACAGCGAGTTTAATTGAAAGTTGAACATAAAATTGAACTGGAAGCTGAACTGAAAGTTTAACCGATACAATAATTTTATACGTTTGAGGAGTAAATTAAAAATGAACCCAGCAGCTGCACAAACCCAGCAGTTGCACAAGCCCAGCAGCTGCACAAGCCGGGCGAGCAAGATACAACACACTACCTTCTTTCTATTTAAGATTTAACGCACCCAGCTGCATAATTTTATACGTTAGAGGAGTAAATTAAGATCGACTCTACCAGCTGTACAAGCCCACCAGCTGCACAAACCTGATAGCTACACAAACCCACCAGCTGCACAAACTCACCAGCTGCACAAACCTGATAGCTACACCAACTCACCAGCTGCACAAGCCGGACGAGAAAGATACGGCACACTGGCCGCTTTTCTTGTCCTCTGAACGAGCCGTGTTGGCCGACCCCTTGAGGTCAATTTTGAAATTTTGGGATAAAACTAGGGCCTCGAGTCCGACGTTCGAGGGGTTTGTCTAAAGCTCTATTGTCTTATACAAAATGGCTGAGCTTGAGGAGATTTTGTCACTTCAGAATATATTGAGTAGGTATTTTTTACTCACTTTATGCCAGGGTCTTACATTGATAGCAGTTTCCTAAAAGGAAAATGTATGAAACTGAGGGTATTAAGTTCTGACGGGTTTTATTTAAGTATTGTGCACTTCTCCATTCTTGCACCCTCGTTTAAGTTTAGTTTATGTATAATAAAATGGCATCACCTTTAAGTTAAGTATGTAGTTATTAAATTCATTTTACTGTTCTCTTGATCATCTTATTCGCTCGTCACACAAAAGTTCTTCAGCAGCTAATGCGTCAGGGGTGATTTTCACTCTCACTTGAATACGTATTTCAGTTTGTGATCATCACAGTTTTGATGCTTTCACTTACTGTATTTGAAATTCTAAAGCTAGATTTATGCTTTCTCTTTGAGCTGATTTTGGCTGAATGAGTGGAGTTTGTTTAAAAAGTTTCAGTTGAATAAGAGGAAGAATACTGACAGTATTCGACAGTCATGCACATTAAAGATATTAGATTTACGATCTTAATGAAATAGAACATTAACAAGAATATATTTTGATTTTAGGCGTTGATGATGTTTTGTTAAACGTGCTTAAAATACACCATTTTATGTACGGAGGGCTCGAAGAAATACTCGGTAAATGAATATGCAACAAAATTACTGGAAACGATAACTCACAATATACGATGTACTATGCATTAAGTTGAAACCTCTAGTCCGAATACAACTGTATGAACAGGAGACACAACTTGAAAGTGAAAAATAGAATTCGTGCGGGAACATTTAACCTTTCTAAAGCTTAAATATTGAAGTACTGAGGTGATGTCGTACACATGATGCACCCAGAAATTTTCCATCAGCTCCATTAAGGTAAAAAATTATGAGAAAAAACAATCAAGGGGAGAAATGACCAGTACAGAGTAATCTGTTACAACCTCACGAAAATCAAATGAACATGTTTAAGTCAGTTGAAAAGTCTGCATCTTGGCACCATTGGATAGGATTAAAAATGCATTTAAGATTAATGCTTCAAAATATGCGTAGCTGATTCACAGTATATAAAACTTACAAATATTTTCTGTGTTGTTTCCCTGCTAAAAATTGGTAATGTTTCTTAATAACCATTCAATAGAAATATGTCTTTCAGCATCAAAGCATTTGAAGGGTTTTCAAGAGGACGTCATAGAAGAGCAAGCGGAAGCCCGGCAATATCATCGCTGCTATTGAACAGAACTTTTTAACAGGCTCTTTTGTCGCTAAACCGCTAACTCGATTCTCATCGTATCGCTGTTTTTGCAAAGATGATGTGGAAAAATGGAAAAATATTCTTTCTTTCCATTGCTGAGTTCTACACGTGACTGGATTTGAAGCGTTACTGATTACCGTCTAATTGAAGGCACTGGTTCTGCGTAACTGTTTTTCTGTTATTGAAGGACCTGAAACGAATCGATAATACTTCAATAACAGATAGCACGGTTACACTCGGATTTTATTGCAATTATGAAGCGCAAACTTTAATTTTTCGGTAATTTTTTCTTGATATGTACATGTTCTATCCAGCGATACAAACTGTTTCTCTACAATTACAGCCAGCGCTAGTAACATGATGATGCAAACTGTTCCTTAGCAATTGCATTCAGCACTGGTAACATGTTGATGCAAACTGTTCCTTTACAATTACATCCAAGGCTAGTAACATGTTGATGCAAACTGTTCCTCAAGAATTACATCCAGCGCTAGTAACATGTTGATGCAAACTGTTCCTCAACAATTACATCCAGCGCTAGTAACATGTTGATGCAAACTGTTCCTCAACAATAACATCCAGTAAGGTATTGAGCATGACTTGTATCAGCTTTTGGGATATTGAGAAGGTCGCTAAGCAGCTTTGCTCAGACCAGGTTTGTAGAAAAAAGATGAATAAATGGCCACATTGAATATGTGCCGCTTATGGCGTATTATGGAGATTATTGAAGAATATGAGTTAGGAAAACCATCGGCTTCAAGTATTGGGAAGTTTGACCGCTTGTTTAAATTTGTAAATTTAAATTGCGTTCTGAAGACAAGCTTGGTAGACACGGAAGTCCCATATCGTAAGATGCAGCATATGCGTCATTTTAACACCTGTTGAGCTGAAATATTTGTATCAAAACATGCAATATATGCATCATTTCTATTCTCATTCAGATTGGTATCTTTAGCCAAAACATCGAATTAACGCGTCATTTAAACGTAAGTTGAGCTGAGATATTCCCTGACACCTCAATTGTTGAGCATTGTAGGACAGCAAAAAATTAATAAATATTCACGGTATTTATAATTTTAAGCTATTGAGCTTCCATCATAATGCCCCGTATTTAATCTCACATGATTCAGTTTAAACACTGTTGAGCAAAAGCTGCAGCACGCATTGTAGGATTGAAAGTTTTGTTGCTAATATAATGTATTTATACTCAAATTTTAAAGGCGTTTCTCAGAGCGAAGCCAACTAAGGCTGTAGGTCACTCATCTTTACTCTTTTTTTACCGTCTATGAAAATTTTAGTATTTGGAGGTCGACTGCTGACCGTACCTGCTTGAGATTATTCCAAGTCCCGTATTATTACTCCACTGAGTGCAGTAATGTTAGGCTTATGAACGCTGGTCTGAACTTGCACCCTCATTCCCATTGCAGACGAGGCAAAATTTAAGAGACTTCTGCACACAGGGACGCTAGTGGAGTTCAGTTTTGCCCGCCGTTTATTGTTAGGAGCAGAATGCAGAATTTACGAGGTACTCGAGCGAGTCAAGAAAATAAGAGTGCGCTTAAATGACTTATGAGTGATATACCAGCGCATTTAGTCAAGATAAATTAGATAGGATGCTAGATAACGGAGAGGAACGGGTGTTGATTCAAGAATTTGCGTTGGAACTTCGAAATAGCTTAATCAAGCCATGCTGACGCCTAACTAGCTGAGACCTAACACTGTCAGTGACATGCAACCAACAGTGGGTTGGAGAAATTGGAAATGGTCAACGCTGAGGTTTCGTTCCCAAGGATCTTTGAGATCAAATACATACCAACAGCAACGCGTGGAGAGCACATGTCTCTTTGACGTTGCAAACTAATAAATGTTTCAGATTTAGAGCTTAATTGACTGCTTATTATGTCTGGTTTTTCGTAGAAAGTTTCTCTAACATGGAATCTAAACATTCTTCTGACGAGAAACTAGTGAAAAAATGCTAAGTATAGCCCTAGCATTTATTTAATTGCAGATACTGAAGCAATAATAAAAACCTGGGTTTTGAAAGTAGATTTGTTTGTGCATTAAACTGTGTTCATTTAGTTTTACAAGAGAACTGTGAAATACATTAACATATCAACTGTCACAAGGTAATATGAAATGCCGCTAAGGGATTTTCAACACTCAGTATCGAAATACATATTTAAAGGCCTAGTGCAAGTGAGCGCTGCCTTGTAATGGTCTTGATGGCCCAAAAAACTGCCACAATACTACCCAGTTCTCGTAGAATAGAATAGAATGAGGCTATAGGAACGAACCTTCTGGCCCATTCTTGGGTCGGATAATTCCTTCGATAATTATTCGGTTGTTTACCCAAGTCCCATGCCGTATTTCTAGCCGCGTCAACCATGTCGGCAGCGGGTTTCGAACCCAGGTCTTTTCGCTCGCAAGCGGATTCGCTCACCGGTCGACCAAGCTGGTGGTTCACACCAGTCGACCAAGTTGGTGGTAGAGCGATTTGAGAAGAGTCTAATCCTCCACCTCTCACTCATCTGTTGGCGCAGTCATCGCTTGCCGCAAAGTTTACGCTAGAAGCGACAAAAGCGGCGTGGTGTCGCGGGGCTGGAGCCTCCCTCAGAATTTGCGTTTCTGCGACAGCCGTGAGAGCAGTTATGTGTAGGACCAAAACAAACACTCAGCCCCCCTCAGGCTGCCGGCAAAACGTCATAAATGCGAGCTTTGAAGTGCAACGTCCAGTGGACTTGAGAGCTCAATTTCTTCCTATTACGTTTGCTTCAAACACCTGAGCGACAACCCTCATCTAAATTTGTTCACGTACTTTTTGGTGCTCAATTTTAGAGGAAAAGAAGAATATTATTTAAAAAAACGATTGCTGCTTTTGATGACATAGCATTTACTTCGTATTATTGAATCTCAAACTATGTTAACAGTGAAACACTGCTTACTATTGTAAAATATTAGCTTCGTACGTACAGATGCGTAGCTCCCACGCTTAGCACGAAGGTCTCTTTTTAATCATTAATGGAAAAAAAATTTTAAGCGTCTTCAAATAAATGGTTAGTATTCAGTACTTCAGTACATTGAATACTTTCAGTGTTGTGCTCTATAATCTGTTTAAGTAAATAATTGAACATACTCTCTCCTAAAGTTACAGCAGGCCTTCATAATTACCTGCAGTAGAGATAATTTAGATCACAGAAGTCACAATATAATAGATGACAATCATGACAGAGGTAGATCACAGGAATTGCAATAAAATAGGCGACCATTACAGTAGAAGTGCAAGATATTCAATAATAATCGTTACATTCATATGTAAAATAAAGTATTTACACCAACGATCTATTTATCCACAATTTTTGTGTTTTAACAAGTGAACCTGTTTTCTAGATATCATATTAATTATATGAGTAGCAAATTTAAACTAAAATAGCTATTTTAGAGCTGTATAAGGTAGATAAATTTTCACTGGATATTACTAAAATTTTCAATTTTAAAAGACTGTTTATCAGGGGAACATTGAGGCGTTTCAAAGAGACTGGACATGTAAAAAATAGACATGAACAAGGTCGTCCTCGAACTGCCAAAACCTTTCAACTGGAAAACTCATCCAGAAAAGAGCTCAGAAGAAACCCAAATAGATCCTTTAGAAATTTGTTAAAAGAGAGAAATGTATCCTTCAGAATCATGTCCATCATTCTCCACAAAGACTCAATGACCTCTTTTAACAAACATCAAAAGAAACAGCTGTTATCCCCGAAAACTTTGGATAAAGATTTGGTAAAAGCTAAAATCTTTCTCTCTCCTACCGGCGAAGACACGCTACCGATCTTCGTGTTCAGTAACGAAAAAAATTGATGTCCAATCAAAATTTAACGCACAAAATGATCGATTTTAATCTAGGGCTGGTGAGATTGAAACCCGGGTTGTCACTCGAACGCAAGAACCGGCGTCAGTGATGGTTTGGACCATCATCACAGATACCGGAAGAATCCTTGTGGATTTATGGAAGAAGGGATTAGAATAAATCAAGAAAATTACTGTAACGACATTCTTGCAAGATTATTGTTGCCTTGGGCTAAAAATAATTTCAAAGAGCACCATTGGTCATTCCAGCAAGACACAGTACCCACACGTGGAGCTTAGAAAACATGAGTGGTCCAATGTTACCTGCTTCATTTCGGAGGAAAAATGGCCTGTTTAATCAGCCAAGCCTGAACCCTTCCGATTACGATATCTAGTCCGTATTGGAAGTAAGGTTTCGGCAATGCATCGAGAAAATTTGGAGGCGCTGAAATCAAAATTTAAGAAGGAATGTGTAAAAACCCGTCAAAAAGGCAATTCTCCTAGCCTCTTCATTTGGTTATCGAGGCGGACGGACGGCAGATTAAATAATACATGATTTACAGATAGTGGTATGCAAACAGTAATTAATGAAAAATATTTGATTCACATATCTTAATAAAACAAGAGTATGTATGTTACCACAGAGGTAGGACATTTATATAAAGGTAGATCGATTTTCGTATTTCATATTATTTTTTCTAGAGAGTAGCTTCTTCAAAAATGACTAAAGTATGCAATCTCAGTTGTCACTTCAAACAAAATTCTCCATTCACTAAGAAGCAGTTATAGAGTATCATTTTCACATTTTGGCAGCTCCTGAAGAACACAAACTGGCATACAGGTAAGGTTGTGGTGACCAGACGTTTGTTTCA
This sequence comes from Trinorchestia longiramus, assembly GCA_006783055.1. Taxonomy (NCBI): domain Eukaryota; kingdom Metazoa; phylum Arthropoda; class Malacostraca; order Amphipoda; family Talitridae; genus Trinorchestia; species Trinorchestia longiramus. The sequence continues at coordinate 74,347 of VCRD01002244.1, read as the reverse complement.
GCAGGACGGCGTCCGCTGCCATGCGACAGCCCCGCGTCTTTGATTTCTCGAATCCAAGTTTGGTGACAGATTGATTTCACGTCGGACAGATCAACATTGACCCCCATACTCTCCAGACCTGTATCCCTTGGTTTCCCTTTCTGGGCTCAGTCCGTGGCACACATCGTCAGGTGTCCATCAAGCCCTCAGGCAGAGTTGAAACATCGTTCAGGACTTCACAGCCAACATGAGTGAGCAAGATATCAGAAAGATGACAAGCCACACAAAGAAAGAGCAGAACTATGCAGGGCTCAACTGGGAAAGCATTTTTAACATTTTAAGCAATAAACACAAATGTCCAACTCATGACGTGTCATTGCCCCCTTTGTTTTATTATAATAGAGCAATAAAATGCTTTCCATGAATTATAATTGAATTTATATCTTTCGCATTTTCAGGCGCTCTTACATTATATTTTCTTGAATTATTGTTTTAATTTCATTATCTGTAGCTCACATTGTCCTACATATTAAACTACTACTTTCATTTGGTTGTATTTGTATATACATACTTGATTTTTAGTAAATCTGGACTCTAAAAGTTGTAACATTAATCATTGAATATCCATTAAATCGCAAAAGTTTTCGCTATGCAACCCTCACGTCGGCCTCACACAGTCAGACGGAAAGCAAAGAACTTCAGTTTTCTCCCCTGAGAACTCCACCATTTACGGTGCTTTTATCTAAATAGGCTGCAGTGAGATATGTGCATACTTCACCAATGGTGGTGTCCTGGTCATACAATAAAAACGCAGTAAAAAACGTCTACCTCAACAGACACGCTTCTCATACACCTAGACTGGACTGAGAACAGGTTTATGCAAGCTGGCTCCTTTATTACTGTCCATATTATTCGTTAAATATTATGAGCATAAATAATTTCAGTACAGGTCCTAAATGGACTGATTTTATAACATCAAAATTTATCTCAAACAACCATCGAACGGAGAGTCAAATAAGACGCGTCTTTTGAGCAAAACGTCAAGACATGAAAGAGAGTCTCGTTTTTTAAGCCTTTAGGTCTTTGTATGCGACCTATAAAAATACTCCTTTTGAGTACATAACCGCTCCGACGGCGTTTCTAAAGTAAAAAAGAGATCACAGTTATTTAGAAGAAGCTTCTTTTAGAGTTATACTCGTATTAATGTTTCGCTTTCAGCAAAGTTTAACTAAAAGGAAAAGTAGCAAGGATAACCACTTTTAACGTTATCATTTAATGAACTAGAAACAAACAAAGAACCTTAAAAAATATGTTTATAAAGTTTCTACATTCGAGGTAATTTTCAAAATCTGAAAATATGAAATACAAAAGAAGTAAACTATAAACAAAATAAGGAAATATTTTAGCAAGTAAAAGACTAAATAATAAAAAAACTAAACTAACTGCAGGGTGTAAGCGGATTGTGCATCATTTAAAACAGATTTGTCTCTTAAAATGAATAAATGTTCTGAAATACGTAAGTCTAAAATACTAGACGCTGTAGCGATTACTTTAAAATCTTCTAATTTAAGATGGAGATAGCACTTCTGTGCATGAGTGCGTACAGCAGAGTGAGAAGAGTTAGCAAGGGGGCGGTTAGAACTGAAACTACTTCCAGCTCTGCCACACGAACAATGAGTGCTCTGCGTGTAGAACACACATATTCAGGCGCACAATGTGTGCAACTATGTTTATCAATGCTTGATGAGAGCATACTTTTACGAAATTTATCTTTATGCCTGAAAATTCATTTTATATGATATTTATTTACAGGGAGAGTTTTGAAAGGTATGTAGGTGAAGTATTAAGATAAAAGGGACAGTATTTTTTTTTTAAATTTCGCTTGATGTCAGAAAAAACGAGAGGGAAAAGAAAAAGGAAAGTTCGTCATGCATAGTTTAAAAATTTGAACAAACACAGTAGGCTCTGCTTAAGAAGGGTCTGATACCATTCATGTTAAACGACATATTTAAATTTTGTGGTCTTTCATTTGTTAAGATGTTTCCTTGTTTCGTTCATGGTTTATTTTTTAAGTATTTTATTTTTCTAGATTTTGAAAGGACCTTGAAGGTCGAAACACTAAACATATATCTTTTTTAGGGTTCCATGTTCTATTTTTAGCCAATAAAATAATAAGGTCGAAAGTTCTCGCTTTTCTCCTTTTTGGTTAAATTTTTTTTAAGCGTGAAACGATTTCTTCTTAAAATGCAGCGTTTTATTAGCAGGTATCCAAGCCCATGCCGCCATGTGTTCGGTCCTCGGTCGCTGAGTGCATCGTACATAATAAAAGCGTAATTCAATTTGAAGACCGTTTGCATCGCCTGTTCGGAGTTAACAAAGGCTGCTCCGATTAAATGAAGCGGTGCATGGGCCGACTAATCTTGGGCCCATCGTAGCCGTATTTGCCGAAATGGTTGGGGCATTAAATTGAGAGAACACGCTTTTGCGCCCACAAAAAATACAAATTGCCGACTGGCAGAACTGCTTCTCTCTCTCCGGGCCAAATGTGGCTCGATCCGTGAGAGGAAGCACATGGCATAGATGGACTGAAGTAGCATACACCCTGGTACAGGCACAGGGCTTTCGGCTCAAACTTGAGATTAATTCCAACATCTAAAGCCTAGAGCTCATTGCAGGCAACCAATCCAGCAAGAACACACGGTTACTCAAACACACGTGCACCACTCAAACACACACGCACCACTCAAACACACGTGCACCACTCAAACACACGTGCACCACTCAAACACACGCACACCACTCAAACACACGCGCACCACTCAAACACACGCGCACCACTCAAACACACGCGCACCATCTGATGAAAAGCATCCTGCATGAAGCGTTGAGCAGCGCGCGTTGCCTTCAGCCTCAAGAGAACACTGAGAGACAGGGGCGATGATCCCGTAGAGCGTTACTTACTCGTTTGTGTTCATCGTGACAGCAAACTCTTGTTTCTCAAGGTAGTTTATTACAATTATTGTAAAGAGAATTATCACTAGAAAGTTTTGAGATAGGTGAGCGACAAAGTTTAGAAATCGATACGATTTTTAGAAATTTCTACGCAAAGTTAGTGAGAAAAATGTCGTGGTTTCAATAAAACAAATTCTACCGTTCAATTTTAAAACAATAAACGAAATAACAAATGCAAAATAAGTCCACGGAAATAACTTGGCAGTTTTAACTAAATTTATATCAGTTAAGCATTTTATACATTTCATCACTACACATCGTAGTGCAATATTCTTCAGTGTAAAATATTTCATACATCAGCTTCCATTCACTTGCATCAACACATCAACGAAAATTGGAGAAGTAGGAAGTGAATAAGGCAAACCTCCCATTACTATCATTATTATTATCATTAGAATAGAATAGAATGAGGCTATAGGAACGAACCTTCTGGCCCATTCTTGGGTCGGATAATTACTTCAATAATTATTCGGTTGTTTACCCAAGTCCCATGCCGTATTTCTAGCCGCGTCAACCATGTCGGCAGCGGGATTCGAACCCGGGTCTTTTCGCTCGCAAGCAGATTCGCTCACCAGTCGACCAAGCTGGTGGTATTGTCTCCGTTTTGTTATAAATCGTGTTGACTTATGTTAGTATAAATTAATAAAAATTTTTGAATGAGATTAACCGATTTCATGCCTTTTTATTAGCTCTAGAATACACAGAACTGGAAGGGTGTCAATGACAAGCCGAAACAACTTCTACTTGCAAAGCTCATTTGCATCAATACATTATGACATAAACAAAAAACATGATAAAAGCTATGGAACATTTTTTACGGATGATTTACTACTCTATATTTGCTGATTACCTCGCCAGTTTCTAAAGAAATTGTTTCAACTGATGCCTATGTTACAAGTTCCTGTAGCATAGTTACTGCCACTAATGCCTGCAGTACAAGTTCTCGTAGCATTGTTACTGCCACTAATGCCTGCAGTACAAGTTCTCGTAGCATAGTTACTGCCACTAATGCCTGCAGTACAAGTTCTCGTAGCATAGTTATTGCCACTAATGCCTGCAGTACAAGTTCTCGTAGCATAGTTACTGCCACTAATGCCTGCAGTACAAGTTCTCGTAGCATTGTTACTGCCACTAATGCCTGCAGTACAAGTTCTCGTAGCATAGTTACGTAACATCATCACAAGTTTTCTGAGCGCCCGTCACCCCTGCATGCCTGCCTCCTCAGTCTCACAGGAGTGACGTGGGTACTCTGCTGCTCACAAAATCTGGCCACAATTGCACACGGCGTCATGAAGAAGAGCTACAGCGCTGCAATTCATCTCCCCTGCAGTCACAGAGCTTCAGGCAGCGCTTGTGTCTCCGGGGAACCACTGCCAGCGAGACGAGGCTGTGATGGATCGCTTCATTAACCCCCCTGGTCCTGAATTACTGTCCTTTCTACTCCTGTTGCTACCATCATTCCCAAGCCAACAGCAATCCGAGCTTTTTCTGTCCCATTCCCGCGTGGTTTTGTTTTATACGAACTCAGGATGTGAGCATGCAAACACAGCGTATAGTTAACTTCGGCTCTGCATTGCTAGATAACTTGCAACATTTTCCTAATATTTTTTATTAACCACGGAGCATGTGCGTGAAATATATATATATATATATATATATATATATATATATATATATATATATATATATATTCAACAGTATTTTTCAGGGAATACCCTGCAGCTTGGCTTAAAAAAAAATTCCTCTAAATTTTCTACTGTTATTTCCTTCCATTTCTTAGTCTTCAAATAACAGGAGAAAGTTTTCCGTCTTGAGTGCAAGCTTCTGAGTGAATACATCGCTATTCTTTTTAGAATTATTTATGTATCAAGTTTGCAACAAAAAAAATAGAATTACTATTACTTGAGTACATTTGAATTTGTAATTTAATATTTTACACAAAAAAATCTTAAAATATCGATTTTATGTTTGGACTACTGCTTATTTTTTATTTTTTGCTATGGACTGAGTTATACATACAAATAAATGTATTATATTGCTACACAAATGTATTAAAAACAATTACAACGCAAAACTGAGGTGTACCTAGAATGTTTTCCCCCACCGTAAAAACATCATTTCCTTCCACAACACAACAAGAAAATCGTTCCCTCAAAGGCATGATTCACTCTGAATGATTTACGTTAGTTACCTGCCTGGCACTTCACTGAACGAAACTTCATCTCTTCATTTTTCATCGTGTTCCTGAACGATAACAGATCGACCTTCATCTTGAAACATTATGCTCACCTTCCTTGCTTTCACGCATATTTTCTATCTACGTATAATATACTAGTGTACCCAGCCGTCAAAAATGACGGCAGAGATTTTGTGATAATACCCGTGCCATCAAAAATGATGGCAAATACTGTTGGAAAGATATTAAATGAAATTACCTATAAGAACGCAATGCAATATATTTAGTTTTATATATACTTACAAAGGACAAACGTTTTAATTGAGTAATTCTTTAATGACAACAATACTAGTGAAAACTAAGACAGTTTTCTACTGCTGCAATTGACTCTGCAATTCGTGTCATATTCGGGTACAATGTACCCGAATCATAGGGCAATACCCCGCTTAACTCGGTATCCACGATACGGACTCGAGTATACTAGTATAAGGCTCTGGATCTCTCTAATTTTTTTGAAGGTGACACGAAACATATAAACAAATAAATGAATAAATATATAAATAAATGCATATGTAAACACACGACGGTCATTCTTAGTATGTATTAGATACTAAAAGCGTGGTGGACTTATTTATAAATATACTAGTAGACCCACACGTAAAAATTCACGTGATTTTTACTGAATTATTTGACTTTATTTGCCAGTGGAGGCGGGCTTTGTGAAGGAGTTTCCATATTGAAAGAGTTTTCACACTGAAGACTGTGTCTTTGGTATTCACAATACAATGCTTACAATACATGTAAACCATACCGAATTTCCTCCTATCTAAATCCTTAAGAGTGTGACAGAGACACGGACCAAGCAAGCAAGCAAGCAGTAAACTGTGTATTATTATATAGTGGACAAGTTGGGTATTATTAAATAGTGGGATGAAGTGGGATATATTGTCCATTCCCCTCATTACTGAATCAGGTGGAGAATCAGATGGCCTTCAGTATGGAAACTCCTTCGAAAAGGTTGCGTCATCTGGCAAATGAAAACAAGAAATTCATTTCAAAACACATAATTTTTTCTCATGAGGGTCTACGAGTTGAAACATGTATAGTCAGTTGCTGGAATACGTAGAGGCATGATGATTCTGAAACTGTCCAAGTAAAGTTAGAGATTTTGTTCCTAGTAGACTTCGGTATTGAACCAAGAATGGGCCAAACGGCTCGTTCCTATTGCCTTATTCTATTCTAGATGCAACAGCTGGGAACATTACGAGTACGTATAAAGAAGCAATTCTATACTTCCTGCATAGTGTGAACATTGATTTCTAAGAGTTGAGAGGAGTGGATGTTTGCAGCCAATTGCTTTTCTTCAATAATCGTGATCAGATCAATGAGGCACAGTATTGCCATCAAGAATTTCCTCATAATTTCACAACCAAAAATAGAGACTGAAGAGCATGTGGAAAATAAGGTTCGCTTGCACATAAAAATTTTTCATCATGATTCGTATGTATCTTGAGATGCATACTATTTCAGTTTTATCTCATTACACTTAGATTTGTACTGTCAGTATAAATATACTTATTCGGCATCGGTAAACTAAAAGTTAATTTTGAAAATTACGTTTTCGGTGTGGGAAAGTTTGTGCGTTGTAACGCACACGGATAGACCTTATATTATTGGTGCAGTGGATGTAGAAGAAATGCAAATTATTTTATTGTATTGATATTTAAATACGTTATTAACACCTTTCTCAACAGTTAGCCTAACACTCGTACTCAAGCATACTCCGGTCTCCGGACTACTGCTCGTTTTAAAACATTATGTGAAATTAAAAATATTAATTTTTAGTCCAATTTGCCATGACTTGCTCAGAATGAATATTGAGTTCTCGCTATAAGAAGCCTACTCAACAATTTGCGAGAAATAGAGAGAGGTTCAAAGAAAAATAACAAGGAGTTATTTATACGATTTTAGTTACGGACGACATCAACTGGCTCAGAATGCGAATGAGAATGAATTCAGCGGGAAAAATTGCAGTTCTCTTTTTCGGAAATGAGGATGACAGCTAAGTTTAGAAGGAAAAATTCCCAGTTCTCTGTCTTAGAAATGAGTTTGACAGCTAAATTTAGACGAAAGAAATTCTTAGTTTTTATCTCGTAAATGAAAAGGATAGCCAAGTCTAAAGGAAATAAGTTTTTCACTTTTTATCTCCGACCATTTTAAAAATTGTATGAGTTTTTGAATCTGAAAAGCAAAGGACACATTTGTTTCCCGTCATTCAGGAGGAAAGAGTGGTGGGTGGTGCAGGGGTGGGTGGTGCAGGGGTGGGTGGTGCAGGAGTGGGTGGTGCAGGAGTGGGTGGTGCAGGGGTGAGTGGTGCAGAGGTGGGTGGTGCAGGAGTAATAGATCATGCAAGAATACGCTATCCTACACTCCCTTCCACAGTCCATTTAGAGGAATTTCAACTACAATCAACAGTTTAAAAAGCTTCATATGTGAAAAAAATTTGAATTAAATGCTAGGAGCTTTTATCTACCATTAGATACACGAGTAAGGCTTGCTCAAAGTTTTTAAAAATATTTGTAACTTTACGGATCTAAAATGTAAATAGCAGTAGGACTCAAGAGTATATTTTAGAAATATTTCAGAAGGAAAAGAATGATACACATTTAATCCTAAACATAATCATCTTGATAATAGATTAGTGAAACACATTTAATTAATAATCTGATTTTAATAGAGGTAGGATCACAAACAAACATCGAATTACGCACAGTAGAATAATTTTCATTTAAACTCGTACCAGTGTCGTGAAAGAATTTTACTTTAACACGTTGCCTGCGATTGCCTAGCTGGTGCAAATCTTTACTTTGTACACACAGTCACTAGAAAGCCTTGAAAAAATTATAGAACCTAACCTGAGCGACCCACCGGCGGGTCGTATCGCACTCAACGTGTTAAATGCTTGATGTTTATGGAAAAATATGGAGTGTAATCGAATTTAAAGTTACATTCAGTGAAAGCCAAAGACTAAAAAGAGAAAGCGAGCTCAATTACCTGAATTTTTTATTTCAAAAGTGCACAGATTTCACATTGATGCCAGATTTATTTCAATCGGATGCATAACAAACCAAATGACATTCTCACGCACCACTTGCATTAAGAATGTAGTGATGGTCCATCCATTCCATAAAATGATGAAATAGAGCCTCTATGATATAAAATGTAGCAACAGTCCCAACATCGGACAAAATATAGCAACGATCCCTCCATGGGACAACATGTAGCAACGATCCCTCCTTGGGACAACATGTAGCAACGATCCCTCCATGGGACAACATGTAGCAACGATCCCTCCATGGGACAAAATGTAGCAACGATCCCTCCATGGGACAAAATGTAGCAACGATCCCTCCATGGGACAAAATGTAGCAACGATCCCTCCATGGGACAAAATGGACAAAATGCCCGCAGACTCTGAATGAAAGACACTATCTCTGCAGGTCGTCTCCTGCCGCCTGTACTGTAATTCGTCCTTTAAATTTATCACCTCTTGAGCTCAGAAGAGATGGCGGAGCATTATTGCCTGGCTGCAATGAAAGCAAACTCTCCAGAATTTCTGCCCTGTAGGATACAGAAGATGTCCCTCGGCGAAGGTAGAGGAAAGTTTAAAGCTAATGAAAGTACAAAATTCTACGGCTCCTTCGCTGAGTTGAGGTAGTCGAGTAATGTGAAGTAGTGACAGGGTAAAAGCTCACACATTATGGTCTTATAGAACAATTTGCAATTAACTAAATTACAATTAACGATCGATCGATTTAGAATGAAACTCTATTAATTAATTTAAATCAATTTAGTTATATTCTGAAGAATTTACAATTGGTAAACTATAATTCAATTGTTGAATGTTATGGAATCCGAACGTAAAAATACATTTACAGTTTTGAAAAATGAAGTTTATATGGTGATGAATTTAAGGATGCTAAAGAAATAAAAAAAATATTCTGGCGGAAGTAAAAGAATTAAAAACACGTGACACAATGTTGATTAAGCTGCTGAAATACACTTCAGCTTCGATCAGGCTGGAGTTGAGACGACATTGACATGAAGAAGAGAAAAGATCAAGGGCTGGTTTGAAAAAAAGAATAATATTACTCTTCTTACGTCGATATTTTTCATGCAATTTTTTTATCACCCATCTAAAGTATGTTAATACGACTTATCCTTTCTGAACATAAATATCCATCACAAATGTCGGTAAGGCTTTAGGAGAGCCGCAGAAGCTTGTAATTGTGATTAAGTTATAGTCTGAACAACTACAGACTATAACAGACTATATTAACTACAACACTCACAAGCTACAAACGAAGGCAGTGGAAGAAAATAGTGACCGAGCTACGACTGCATGCTAGCAGCGGTTCATGTCCTGGGATAGCAGATGTTTGTGTGCAAATATTCTTTGATTGGTGCTCTTTGTGTTGGAACGATGCAGAAAAGTTTTTTTTCAATGAAAAAAGCAAAAAAATCTTTTTAGTTTTGTGAAATATTCTCAATCTTAAAACTACGATGAGAAATTTGAACAGCTTCTATAAAAAGCTGCTTCATATATAGCCAATGACAGCCTCAATAACTAGATTTTTCTGTTAGGTAAAAAATGCGTAATTTGCTAGCCATTGGATTTTTAAAAAACCAGTGAAATCTCCAGACAGTTACTAGACGTGGAAAATATTCCATCTATTAGTAACGATGAGCTTCACATTCGTCAAAAATACAAAAATGTTCTACATACAAGGTATGTGTCCCCAAAATGTATATTTTTAAAAGACTGTAGTTTGAATACTACTGGTGTACATAGGGTGAGTAACAACGTATTCTGGATGTAAAATGAATTTTTAGATCTTTCTCTTTCAAATGAGACCTATCCCAGCCTCCAAGCAACAGCAGTATTCAAACTACAGTTTTATAAAAATGTATACATTTTTTTGGGGCACTCTGTATTTGTGCCCTGGTTTGACACACCCTCAAGTTCCTCAAGATATCTTCAAAAAGTTCTTTTATGCTGGCACAATGAATGAAGGAATTTCAGTTCACGCAGGACCGTTCATGACAAACCACAAGTTCCACCAATTGAAATATTGAATGAAATTAATTTCCTTCGCTCAGAAACATAAATGTGCGCCACACTTTTACCGTAATTTCCCCACATTATTTTGATTTTTTCAGATTTTCAGCATATTCCGCGTATTTGTCAGTTATATTTTAAAATATTATTATGTGGAGTATGAAAAAATTATATTCAATGATTGTTGAGTTATAGCGTGTGACCATATGGTTACACTATGAAGAAATAAGTAACACGGGGATTCTTTGCCATTTGATTAGTATTCCGCAACTTGCAATCTTTTGTAACACAACTAGCTTTGATTATCCCCACGCTATTGTACCCCGCCACGCCATTTTGCAGAGCGTATAAATTAATTTGTTCGACGATGTATTCAAATACATGCTCATCAATAAATAGTTCAAAAAGTTCTCTATGTGAAAAATCTTTATATGCATGGAGAGAAGTTTGCGTCGAGAAATAATGGACAATTAAATTCAACTGGTGCTGCTTTTTTCCTATCAAACTTGTGCATGATCTTTTACTTTTGTTCTCGAGTCAATGACCCATCCTCATTATCAGAAATATCATCATTCCTTTGAAGTTTAGCTAGAGCAAGTAACTGTCTACCTCTTAGGGCTGATGATACAAGAGTATTTTTATTTTTACCGTCACCAAAATCCTTATTTGTTAGTTCATGAGTATCTGGAGGTAGAATGCATATATATTCATCATCAGACTCCGCTAAAATATCCAAAATTTAATCCATTCTCAGATTTTTGAAAGGGTGAAAATGTATTCAGTTACTACTAGTGTGATCATACGGTAACACGTGGAAAACATATATTTGTACACAAATAACGAATTTATGAGAGATATATATATCATCATAAATACAGTAAAAGAATGTATATTTGATGTGCGTATTGGGAAATAAAATAAAAAAGCCGCAAAATTAAACAATGAACTTACCATTGACGCGCCGCTATTTTAATCTTTACAATACTAAGTATTGACATTGCAGGAGCTCGTGACTGACTGAATTAGTGGCAGTATTGCATCAGTCATCTCGGATAGCACTGTTGTCCCGCTAATGTATTAAATTTTAGAACGTTTAAAAATTACAGATGCTGTGCCACACTAGTAAAATTACCGCTTAGGAGTATCACCTTTCGGAATTGACCGTGAAGAATCACTCATACTGAGCAAGATAATTCAATTGAAGCTGAAGTGCAGCAAAATGAGTTGCAACATATTTTCAAAAACACTTTCATTGCTTTGATAACTATTTTTAATCAAATAACTGCAAAATATGTTCCAAGAGTGCCTCAGATGGCATTTTCCACATGCAATAAGCGTATAATGCACGTTCCAAAATTACTCTAAAGAGTTCCCGACACTTGCAATAATTATGTTGAGCAATATTGAAGATGGCTTCAGAAAAGTGCTGCTGTCGCTCCCATCATTAACTCTCTCGTCTTATGCCCCTGACTCCCTCCTCTCCCACCATTTCCACACCTTCAGTGCGATTTCTATATAATTTTTGAGCGTTGGATAGGCGTGCACTATTCAGTCAAGTTCTCTCGAGGAGTAACTGCGCTGGCGTTCGAGAGGCACAGAGTAGGCCTCATTATTTCCCTTGGTACGCCTATCGGAAGCAGAAGCAAAAATTTGGCCAAAAATGCAGCAGCCGAGAAAGCTCATTAGTTTCGGAGGAAAGTACAACATCGTAGCTTCATTCTCTAAATTAGGTTACGTCTTGCGACCACCGGAAGTTGCTGGTGAAAATGCTTTTGGTTCCTTGCAGAGGATTGGTGTTTGGAGAAGATAACAACATTAAATGCGGTGTTAAAATTAATCTCAAAAGAGAGCTACACATTCAGGGCTTCGTGTACTCATAGAGCTACACAGGGGCTATAATGTGATTTTGACAGAAGCATTTTCACAGATCAGTGCAAGCGATACTCTTCGACTGGCTGCTCTGATCTTTGACTGATGCTGAAAGTTTGACTGCAATCATGTACATGTTAGTGTTTGCAAACATCTATCTTCTACATACGTATAGAATAGATCGTGTATTTCCATCTCTCTCTCTCTCTGCGAGTGTCCATCCCATTACTTCCATTCTATTACTGAAAAAAATTATTGAACTGAAAACAGAACGAGTATATATGCATTATAAGCATTGTATTGTGGATACCAAAGGCGTCAGATTACTATAAAATACGCCATTTTTCCCGTTATTGGTCTCCTTCTCCTACACGTTCATGTTATCGGTAGATAAAATACAGAATGGAAGTTCTGTACATATTTGTGAAAAATATTCAGGTTCTGATAGTACCATGGGTAAAATTGAAAACTATATTTTATTTCATGGGTTTCCAATTTATCACTTTTGAACCGTAAAATTCCCACGGGTACTACCTAGGTCATGTTATCGGTAGATAAGATACAGAATGGAAGTTCTCTAAATATTCATGAAAAATATTAATTCAAACACAATAATTCGTCGTAAATCTATACTACATTCCTCTTTATAACAATTTCAAATTAGTTAAATCTAAATTGAAGGAGTTCCGCTAAAACTGTCTAGTTCCACTACAAAATAATACACAGTTTTTTGCTTGTTTGCTTGGTCTGTCTCTTTGTGACATTCTTGAGGATTTAGATATGAAAAAATTCGGTAGGGTATATACATGTATTGTAAGCATGGTATTGTGGATACCAAAGACACATCCTTCAATGTGGAAACTCCTTCGTAAAGCCCGCGTCCACAGGCAATTCACACGAAAAAATTTGCTAAAAAACACGTGAATTATCACGGGTGGGTGTACTAGTTTAATCATATTGACGAGAACAGCAAACTTATCTTGATTATCTAATCTAATACTAAGAATGACCGTCGTGTGTTTATACATTTATTTATTTATATATATATTCATTTATATGTTTCGTGTCACCTTCAAAAAAATTAAAGAGATCCAGAGCCTTATATACTCGAGTCCGTATCGTGGATACCGAGTTCGGCGGGGTATTGCCCTATGATTCGGGTACATTGTACCCGAGTATAACACGAATTGCGGAGTCAATTGCAGCAGTAGAAAACTAACTGTCTTAGTTTTCACAAGGAATGTTGTCATTAAAGAATTACTCAATTGAAACGTTTGTCCTTTGTAAATATACATAAAACTAAATATATTGCATTGCGTTCTCGTATGTAATTTCATTTAGTAAATTTCCAACAGTATTTGCCATCATTTTTGATGGCACGGGTATTATCACAAAATCTCTGCGGTCATTTTTGACGGCTGGGTACACTAGTTTCAAATAATCTTGATCATATGGAAACACTTGTATCTTGGCTACGAAGGGAGCAAGAGCTCTGTGTAATGTTATGTTCAGGCGAGCAGAAAGTTCAGTGGGCCGTGTATTGAACTTTTACTAATTAGCTCCAGATCATTAGTCTAAAGAAAGTTTGATCATTAACAACTTGTCCAGCGGCGATGGCGTCATTCGTCAGAAAAACTCCGGAAAACTAAATCGAACGACATTCGGCGCTGCTTCACCACAGGCAAAATTCAATATTGCTGCTGTTACCACACTGGGCCACAGTTGGCACAACAATGTTCGGAGTTCAAACTTTATTACCTAACTCTGGTTTCTACTCGTGTGTTTGTGTGTAGACTCAGTTCTACTCTCTACTTCCCAGCTCTCGTGCTGAACTCTACGTCTCTACTCTGAGTTGAAAACTCTAATCGACTGCTACTATTGATGTACTGTTTTTACTTTATTACCTCATTGATAGTTCTACTCCGCTTGTGTGAAATCTGTTCTTCATCGCATGGTGAATATTCACATGGGTTTCTCTTTTTCATTATACGTTTTAATATTTTATTCCCGAGATAAGTTTTGCCCGTATAGTTTATGCTCTTCTAATATAACATTCATTAATAGCTGCACGATGTATCACCACTGACAGAAATCTCCCTGCTCAAAAATTCTGCAAAGTGAGAGAATATTTTCGCACGTGTGTAGGATATTGAACAACTACGATCATGAGCCCGTCAAGTCCTGCGTTAAAACAAAGGCTTCAACATGCAGACCCTCATAGTATGACTTGTTCATGCGATGTCTCTCCAGGTGCACCAGCTAAGTAAGTTGTGAAAGTCTGTAAACAATTTCTGTGCTCTCACAAAGCTCAAAAACACATTGTAAAAATCAAACAAAACGTTGTTAAAGCCCCAAAAAACATTATCTATTGAATTTATATGGTAAATTAAATACGAGGATAACAATTGTGAAAAACCAAAGCAGCGACAGAATCACAATTAATTTCGTTGATATTGTTTGTGCTAGAGATTGAATCTATAAGAGTTTGCAGGATGAAAAAGTACGGTAAATAAGCACGATCTCTGAGTTTCCTTGTGTTGTTTTAAAGTATTCTTGTCATGCACTCAGAATGCAGAGATTCACGTTACTTGTCAGGGAAAATCAAATCAAAGGGAGAGCTTAAAGCTTGAATAATAATTCATAGCATGGATAAGTAAATTCAACATATCCTAATGTCTGCTAACTTTTAAAAATTTAAGGCAATGAATACTAAATCGCCTACACTTAGAGAGCCAGAAAATAGTTTACAAAACTTACTTCACTCAGAGATGCTAAAGCTGCCGGAACTAAGACCAAGTAAACTGGAGCAAAGAGCATCGTTTTACGAGACGTGTTCCTGTTTCTCAGATTTTACGAAATTTGCATCCGAGTTTGCGACGCTTCTTGAAGAATCCAAGTCAGCGACTCATGAGGCGTGCCAAGTATTACGGCTCTAACGATTAGGCTCTGTGCTCTCGATGTTATGCTCTTCTTACAATATTTCTTCCATGTAAGCTCTTTTACAACATGCAGATTAACTAATGCTAGAAGTTATCTTTCAGTATTTTCACTGAATGATCAAATTAGGAGACTACAATTTTATATGAACATCAAGAGCTAATAATAAGAAATTTTAGGACATGCTAGACCCTGAATCCCCTTTCAGTTAAAATTTCTAGAATTTGGAACCATCTGCCCTAAAATATCTTTTCTGCTAGCGTTGTGAAGACTTTTGAAAATCCTTTTGATAAATATTAGATTAGATTTCCCCACCTCTTCCGTATGATAAAGTGCTGATTCAAGAAGGCAGGAGACTTGAGTCACAGCAAAAAAAAATTCTGACCAAACGGCTTGTTCGTGTTACCATATTCCATTCTATTATATTTTATTTAAGATAGTTTCGTTGATGTAGCAACAATGGTATCATAGTCATACAATTACGGGATGATGACACTACATTGCAGGGATTATAATGATATTCTGCGGCGATTATCTGAGTTTGCTGCTCCTTCATCACAATTTATGAAGTGATCGGGTCACTATCACTGTGTAAGCGAATCAAAATGATACTTCAACGAGATAATAACAAAACTATTTGATGTTTTGCTGTGTACAGTTCATAACAAAACTTCCCGGCTCAAATTGGTGAAAGGATGATACCATACGATATTGTTTTAGTCAGCGTTGAAAGTACCAATTCATTTACAAGGGCTGTTTTTTCAACCTTCGATGGGCTATAAAAAAATTCATAACGTAATAATTTTGTCACCAAAAATATTGCAGGGTCTTGCTTATTTCTCCACATAATCGCCAAAACGGATACAACCCGAATGTCTGAGGTACTGGCAATTGAACATGACCGCTAGGATCCATGCTCTAACCAAATGTAAATTAAAAAGCGTAATCTATTTTTCTGCAAACAGAAGAACGTAGTGTCATTGAAATCCATCGCCCCATGAGCAAAGTGTACGGTGACAACTTTATGAGTGAGTGTATTGTACGGGATTGGTGAAGAAAATTTTAAGAAGGAAAAACCGACGTCCGTGAAAAATAGAGTAAGTCTGTCGCTACTATAGTAGTCGTCAGCGTATTGATCAAGTGGTCAACACCAAAAGAAGGTTTACAATCAGATAACTTCTTAAAAAAATTCCAGACGTTTCAATGTTTGCTGTGTACACAATGGTACAAAACCTGGATAAGGGAAACTGGGTACCCTTTGGGTTCGAGCCCGTTGTGCCTGTCAAAACGTATCTCTCCTCGCTGGTGGCTGGATTGTTTGAGGAAGGCATCGAGAAGCTTGTGCCAAGATATGATAAATGCCTCAACCGTTTTGGCGATTATGTAGGGATATGAATAAAGCCCTGATAATTATGTTGGGTCAATTTGCTTTTTTCATAGCTCATCGGAATTAAAAAACAGCCCTCATATAATACTAATACACGCCATACGTATACTTCCTATGATTCAACAACTATGGCGTCGTGCATATCGGGCACTAAGTATTTTCAGTTGACGTACAGTTGGTGAGGGTAACAAGTGAACCAAATGAACATTCATTTATCTCGTTAGTTTGGTTTATAACAAAGTAAATTGTCGCAAATACAGACATTAGTATTTCACAGCTTGCTTATTTGTAAACCAACGATCAGATCAAGTAATTTCTTCAACTTGAGGACAATATACATAAAAAAGACCCTAAATACCCCACTCAACTGTCTTTTTATAATTCACCTCATTTTTTTGTGAAGTTTTACAGAGGCCTCCAAGCATAGAGCTGAATTTTAAAGCCGAGGTAGTTCCTTCCCATGAATTTTATTCAGCGATAAAATGCTGATCAAGTACAACGTCATTTCTGATGCATTGTGGAAGGTGGCTACCACGTAGATTTTCAAATCTGCTCTGACTCAATTCTTGGTCAATGCAGCAAGTTTTCTTTATCGGCCGTTCGACAATGATTGACACCTCAATAAATGGGCCGGGCTTTGGAAAATAAATCTTTGAAAATCCTGCAATTTTTTCAAGGAACTGCCAATTCTTTGGTAAACATTTAGTTAGCTCTCCCGACGCAAGTGCTTGCAGAAATTACAGTGGTCTGATTTTTACAGTTTGGGATGGAGGTCACAGAAATAAGTCGATTTTATTTTAAGGAAGTGACAATGAATTTTGATCTTTTTAAATTTGCCTTTTGTTCATATTAACAGAAGCAAATTGGATGTAAATATATGGCATAACCGAAAGGAATATTTTTCTCTATTGACGAGATGTAAACAGTTTTTACAGGAAGACCACTTTTTATCGCAGAAAGAGGTTCCCTCCGCCTTTATTGTTCACCATTGATGCGGCAGCACTGGAACCTAGCGCATACCAGCGTGAGACAACGACACGGACACAAGCCGTGTGCCCAAAATTGCAGAACTCTCTTGTTGAGGACTCAATTAAATCATGTGGAGACAGATAAATAAAATCAGACGATACTACCGCATTTCAAGTGCCTGTGGACTTCGAATGGAAAAAACAAGTGTGTTCTTTTTCAGATCTCAGACGATGAAATGAAGTAACTTCACGCTTTTTGATGGTAAGTTCCTGCATTCTATTCTGCAGTTTAATATGTACACCGCATTCCTTTTGAGAAAAAAGATTTCTGTACATTTCCTATAATTTCAATTTGAATAAGAATTCAATACCAATTCGTAACATGTGCATCACACAACTGCAAGGTAGAAACAGCCGTACAGAATTCTGAAGTCAAATGCAAAGTTAAGAGATAAGATTAGTTGAATAAAAAGTCTAAGATAAGACTAGTTGAGTGCTTCAAAACAAGACTAGTAGAGTACAAAGGATGAAACAGACTAGGCTATCCTTCATTTACATACATTGACTCTTCAGAGCACCAAAAAAGCAAGAACTCTTGTTCACAGAGCCAGGATTTCCTGATTCTATTTTTCCAAAGGTCACGAGACACAAAAGCGTCGAAGGCGTCAGCGTCGCATTGTCAACTGAGGTCGAGTAGCGACTATCTGTCTCACCTCTCCAAATTACAGCCCAGCAGCAGCACGCCAATATTTGTCTGGCAAAGCCTTCTTTTCTAATGGAAAACACAGTGAGACAAATGCTACAAGTTTTAAGCACGGCGTAAACTTTTCCGAAATCGTGGTGCTACTTAAAGCGACTGTTTTTCGTTATTTTTGCTAGGAAGGTTGGAAACCAAAAAAGATAGCATCTTGGAATTTATAATTCACCAAGCAACTAAGCGCTCAAATTAGTACTTATAGTGGTAGCGGAACCACAAGTATTTAGAAAGATTAATATTATAGTTGACAATAGAATTCGACACAATTCTATCACAAAATTATCAGCATAAAGATTACTGAACTACACCTCAAAAAGTTAACTTTTATGAGTCTACCAAAAACGATAAGTAAATTGTTAATTCTATAACCTCTTTTGTTGCATGTCTCGCATATTTAACCGCGTGCATTAAGTCACAAGAAATTTAAAATCCGACCATATCAAACAAATTTACGTAAAAACATACTTCATGAATTACTATTTCATATGCACTTGCTTGAAATAAATACAAGGTTACGGTGTTTGTCTTAGCTTTCAATGTATTCGCTGACAAACAAAAGAGAGGTCTGCAATTCATTTAAAATCTAAACAATTTACTACGCCCTAGTGCTGCTGCCAGCGCTAATGGTGTTCTGGTTTACAACCAATGAACGCTTCGCAATAATGTGCTCTTCAAAATTTGTATTCTTTACGATTCTGTGAAAATTTTTCTGGTAATGTTTAGTTTGTATTGAAAAGACATTTCGTTCATTCTCTTTCTGAAAACTCTTTTAACGCTCCCCTATTTAATATTAGCAACTGAACTAAGGAACCGTATAATTTTGCTTTAAGAGATAAACTGTTCTCTGTTTCAACTTTCTGATACACTTTATGGCGCCGATACCAACACTTTGTGCACTCTAAGAAGCTAAAAACTAGTGTAAATAATTTGTGCAATTTGACTCTACTAAATGCTAAGGCGATAAATTTAGAACGTCCAATTACAACCGGAACGAACACTTGGGCTGAGTCCTGACCCTAAGATGAAACGTAAACCTGGCGTTTACTTCAGTTTTGAATAACCTCAAAGGACACAAAGGGTCCTATTGCATAATCTCGAACAGATTGCCTCGAGCATAAACAAGGTTCGTACGTCCGATTATCCACAGAGCTCGAATCGAGCTAGCTGATGAAACATGAAGCGGACATTGCGAGCATGAAAGAGAGAGCCATGAACACTTCTCTCCGCCAATCAGAGGCTTTAATTGAAGCCCCAATTCCAAACAGGGCATATGTTAGCCAAAGCCACATTTGATCCGTTTGCTCCGAACACCGGCAACGCAAGCGAGACAAACTGATGCGCTGGCCAGCGCAACTCGGCAACCACTTGCAAATTTGTGAAGTCAGCAGTAAGACTTCGTTTGATTGGACGTCAGTCGTGACGTGATTGATTCTTGGAAGTTCTAGAGAAATGCGTTCATTTGATCTGAAATTGATTGTAAATGCTTAATTGGTGGATCTGACCCTTAAAGGTTTTGCTCGGATTTCAATTGTCGACTATGCATCCGAGATTTTGTTGGCTTATGCTAAAAATCTGCGTACAGCACGATTGAGTTCAAGGAGCAAGCAGCCTAGATGTTATCAACTGGTACTGCATATGAGTTGTACAAAAATATTCTTCTTATTTCAGTAGGTATGTAGTTGTCAGTGTTTCAAGTCTGAGTTTACGCAGACGCTCAAAATAGGGAGAAAAAGAGACGAAACAGTTTTTTAAGTAAATAATATGGATACAGTTTGGGGTTTTGATAACCTACACTTAATGTGAAGTGAACTCACAAGCTTGTTCATGGTCAAACCCATTAAGTTTAAAATAAATATACAGCATTTTCAAAATATTTTATTCGTTTGTAGAGGATAAAAAGAGGTTAAAAGCGATGAATGAATATTGGTATTTCTCGGTAATAAGATTAGTAAATAATTTATAACTCAATAAACATCAAGCAGGTCCATATAATGACAAAAGCTATCAGAATCACTTTAGAATCTATGAGGCCTTCCAGATTGACTATCATAAACGCAATTTACAAGTGATCAATTTCTCTTTTCACATCAGTCACAAATGACTAGAATTTAGCTTTTATCATTCGTAAGAAAATTGAAATCAGTAGCTCTTATAGGTAATTTTGTAATGATTAGATTGCACACGGTTTTACTACCGTAACTGCTCTCTGAGCCAACCAACGAAGGCGGCATCTGACGAAAAAACTATAATAATTGAGACATGTAGAAGACAAAAGTGGTGCAGTAGGTCTTTTACATGATACGCTCAAAACAAAGAAGCAAACAAGACACTTTAGAACAATTAATCAACAAATTAAGACAGAAATTAAACTGTGGTTTGTTGAGCTGCGTTCTTAAGGAGAATGTTGATCAGGTACCAGCGGTATGCCTCATCAATAGGAGGAAAGGATTCCTACCCCACGTATGCACACACAGCTTCTGTATCATTGTCTTGCTTATTTTTTCTTAGCAAATTAGGTTTTGATTTCAGGAAAATATTCTTTTATTGTTGATGCTATGAGGGTTTTAACGGTGATTACAAGGTATAATAGTTGGGATAAAATGATCACTGACAACACTGGCACTACTCCGAAGACTCAATCTTGCGCATGAATGCTCTAGACAGATCTAAAACAACCCATGAGTGTCGTAAGAATTTCAAAATTTTTGTAGCACTATGTCATTAAATTTAACCAGGCAAAAATATATGTACATCATGAGTCCTATCGTTACCTAAATTTCCATACTTTGTATTTAATTTCGTCAATTTTACCATAAACATGCCAGCCGGAGCTACTTTCCTTCATAGTACAAGCTCTGCTTATTATCTCACCTGATTGAAACTTGGTTTTAAATTGGTTTTATGCGATTACAAATAATTATATTATAAACTGTTTTATTAATCTTCATAAGTAACCGTAATTTCATTTTATCGTGCATTTGAAATGCTATCGGTCTAGTTCTACACAGTGTTTAGGAACAGGGTACGAGTAAGGAAAGACAACTGCAAAACTGAAATTTCTAATTCTAATTCACAAACGACCAAAATCCTACAAGATGAACAGCTCGCCTGTATCATTACAAATGTTATCTGTGCTTCACACAAAGTCTACGTCCTCTGGCATAGGCAGGATGCAAGCCTGCATGCCTGTCTTCGACATGGTTGCAGCTAGCCAAACGCTCTTTGATGATGAGTGCGAGACTCAGGCTCGACGGAACAGTAACAAGCAAACATCTGAAGACCGCGAAATAGCGACATTCTAAACACGCGCTTGATGTTCGCAGATGCGACCATTCAGGTCGTCGATGTTCCAGAATTTGATGACCTTTGGCGCGCGTCCATGAATGTTAACGATTAGAAATTCAATTGTGATTTCATGACGATCCTAATTGCGCTTTGGCTACAGAAAACAAAGAGAAAGAACATGGACACGATGTTTCAATTGCTAGTAGTTCTGTAGAGTGTTTATTTTTTTCTTTTTGCAGAAGAGAGAAATTGCTTTGTTCCTTGGAAGATTTGTATCATGAGGAAACTCTTTTCTTTTTATATTTCTTACCCATTCAAGCTGGTGGTCTCTGAAACTCTAAAGAATTTCACAAGTAATAACTACTTTGGTGTGTGATGGCGTAACCACGCTATTATTTCACAATTTTCCAGCGATGGGCATCCCTGTTTCGTGCCAACGAAACCTTTCCTGGTAAGAAAAATTCGGTCAATAAAACACAAAGCACTACAACAGACAAGGTTGTGGTTCAATTTTGGCCCCTGTTTGGTGCAGCACTGGGCAATAATTCCACTCATCCGAAAGAATAAACAGTTTCATTTTGAGAGAGACAGCAGAGAGCTTCCATTTAGGAGGATCCAGTCCCACCAAGATTGCACTATTCTTCCCTTCTTTTTTTTGTGACGGTTCTCAACCATCGTTGAGTTTGGAGTAACAGCATGGCTTTGATGCATAGCGGGCACAGAATTCTAAGAGGATACTTTTAGGATTATTGAATCTTGCATTGTCTAAAATCCAAGAGCAAAATGTCTAGCGCAACCAGCAGCCAAAATGCATCTTTGCTGCGCTCTCCGGGACGCAAGAACACAAGAGTATTCGCTTGTTCTGAGGTAATTTTTTTGTAAGAAATGGAATATTCTTGCAGCTTTTGGCTTTGCCTGACGCCGGTTTGCAAGTCAAAGAGAGTCGTTTGATTCGTAGTTAACTTTATGGGACTTTAACTCAGTTAAGAGAATTCATGGGAACATTCCCGTACGAATACACAAGCAAAACAAGCTGAAAATTTTCTAAAGAGTAAAAATTTCACCTTTAAACAAACATTGATTGTAGTTTGGCCATTATGAGACATTTTATCATAAACGTAAACTGTGTGCTAGGCATCGTTTATCAACGATAATAATTGGTAAAGCGTCATACGTCAGCCTGCATGGTACGTTTGTGCTAATGATTATATTACACTTCAAATATTCGTCCTACCACATTCTTATTTCGAGACAAAATTAAATAATTAACAATGCTTGTAACTCTGAGGCAGATTTTTTTGTTGTCATAGAAAGAGGAAGAAAAAATCGCATGGACAAACTATATGAAGGCCTTTATCACTCTCCTGAATGACTCTCAAAGAATCAAGACGAAAATTTTTTCAACATATTATGCATCATAACAGCCAGCTAAAGAAGCGCCTACTGTATTCACGTCTCTCGTCATAGGCTTTTATACGTATACTTCTGCAAACAAAGTTTATTACTGTTTGATCAGTTCAGTTCTTTTGAAAGGCCGGTCAAGTGTTTCCCTGCCTTCTTGCAGGATTCCTCGACAGTTGCATTGAGTGCAATAAGAAGAACA
Source organism: Trinorchestia longiramus (assembly GCA_006783055.1). Lineage (NCBI taxonomy): Eukaryota > Metazoa > Arthropoda > Malacostraca > Amphipoda > Talitridae > Trinorchestia > Trinorchestia longiramus. The sequence goes on along the minus strand of VCRD01002244.1, from coordinate 51,255 downwards.
GTCTCACAGATACACATCTTCACGAAGTCACTCAAAGTAATTGAAAGCAAAAAGTGCTTTTCAAGCTAAATTGAACGTTTCAGCGACACGGAAACGTCTGTTCATGCATATTCGTGTGCAGAGGCAGAGCTTGTGACCATACCCTCGTCATAAATTTGATTTGCCACTCTGAGTGTCAGAACTAGGGCGTCATGCTAAGATTGGTATCAGCAGGAGTGAGAACACAACTTTGCGGTTCACTTTACGAATGCAACGAGCTAAGGTCTGTTTGGCTTTGTTTGAAGTATTTCGTTGCCAGCGTTCGGTGTAGTGCCGAGGATGAAGTCGATGATGATTTACTTTATAATTCATGTCATGTACGACTATCGTGTACAAAATGTATACGGTGCCGAATTAATTGTTGTTCAAAGGGCGTCGTAATTCTAGATGCATGTGCATGAGCGGCAGAGGTGTGAAAATTGAAATTGGTTTGCCAGCAATCTAGTACAAGATTGTACTCTAGTACTCTAGTAACAAGAAAAATTTCTAGCTTTCTTTCATTTTGATGTTGTTCAGAAAGATGTACAAGTTCGGAGCGATATCATTCTGATATTGCCACTCGTAACTACCATCCTAGCTTCTTCAGAAAATTTAAAAAAACATTGGATGGGACCACAATGCGAAAATACAATAACCGAGGGATCGTAAGAAGTCACGAGCGTGACAAACATTCAGTACGTTATGCCCTCACGTTATCCGTTAGGACGAAAAGGATATATAAAGTCGAGTTAAATTTCTGCATATAATTTGATAAAATGTTTTCTAATTTCATGTATCATTTGCAAAAGACAAGTCTGGAAGTGAGACAAGTCTCGAGTGCCTGCAAAACAGGAAGACAATTTTTTTCTCATGCTATTCTATTCGCGGCTAGAAATACGGCATGGGACTTGGGTAAACAACCGAATAATTATCGAAGTAATTATCCGACCCAAGAATGGACCACAAGGTTCGTTCCTATAGCCTCATTCTATTCTATTCTATTCTATTCAATCATCCTCCCATCTTAAGGATAGTTCAAGAGTTCCCTGGAGTTCATTAAGACTTAACAACACGTAAATACAACGATCTCAAGGCTTTTGAAAACGTAGACATTTTCGGATTATTTTGGTTCAACATTGTATTCATCACAGGAGATGATGAGAGGATGAGCATTAACAGCTTGGTTTCCACATGGAAGTCTTAGACACAGATCACTTGACATTAATAAGAAAGACAATTATTCAAGAGAGAAGGAACTACTCAATGAAATATCAATATGTTGCATGGAATGTTCATCTGAGACTCATAGAAGTTCATCAATATCAGGAGTAAATGAATGAATTAAAAAGCGTTGTGGGGAAATCTTGTGCAGTGTAGTGCCTTTAAAGTTTTCTTAAAGTTGTAAAGTTACACAATTTTCATGTATTTTATTCCACTTAAAACTGCTTACAAACACATATAACATTTCTACGTGTCCTTTATGGAGCGTACTATGCAGTTTTGTCAAATACCGACGGAGTAGAAAGTTTAGTACTATGCAGATTTTGAAGGTATAGTCTTGAACATAAATTATATCCTGTAATATTTTGAATAGTTCTCGTACTGTTTTCTTCTTCAGATTTAGCTGTAGAAGTAACCAGAACTCATTTAAGTCGTTGTTTGCCGTCATTTCAACAACTAGAAATCATTGTGAATATGACGTTCGAAAAATCCAACATATGTTTAAAACTTTTAATTGGCGAATAAGATCAGAAAACACAATTAATTTCGACATGTGAAGCGAAGTTTCTAGCTGAGTTTGGTACTGGGTTAGAGACTCGATTGCAGGCCTCGACCAATGAAATCTTTGTAAATTTAGAGAAGTTTTTACAGCAAAGAAACTCAGAGCTTGAACTTCTAGAGACGCAATCACTAGCCGAACTGCGGTTGCTGCTATTGCAGTCAACATAACTGGACTGCGGTTGCTGTTATTGCAGTCAACATAACTGGACTGCAGTTGCTGTTATTGCAGTCAACATAACTGGACTGCGGTTGCTGTTATTGCAGTCAACATAACTGGACTGCAGGTGCTGTTATTGCAGTCAATATAATTAGACTGCAGGTGCTGTTAATGCAGTCAACATAACTGGACTGCGGTTGCTGCTATTGCAGTCAACATAACTGGACTGCGGTTGCTGTTATTGCAGTCAACATAACTGGACTGCGGTTGCTGTTATTGCAGTCAACATAACTGGACTGCAGGTGCATGATTGCAACTGAAATAACTGTATGACGGGTGCAGTCATAGCAGTCGCAAAAGCTTGTTTGGTCATGGATGAGGTAACCGGGGAAGTATTCAGCAGCTGGGTTTAGTGAGCAGTTAATGAACATACAACAACACTATTCTATTTGCTTCAACAGTAGCAATTACACGATAAATCTTAGCATTACTGGTGCAGTGTAGTCTCCAAGTTAGCATTTTCATATATTTTATACCAAGTCTTTTTAGTTTGCAGTACTTGCTACCACAGATCTAGAAGACTGTAATCACTAGTCTTAAAGGATTTAATCGAAAAGTCAACAAATTCAAAAATAATTTTGCAAGGCATGCTCACATGTTTTATGAATTATAGGAAAAATGCGAAAATATGAGATATAATATTTTGAACTTGAAGCACTATTGTTACAAGACGCAATCACCCATCTTGCCTATGAAGCATCATGACATGACGAAATGACAAGTCTAGTCTTCTTAGTATCACACTTGACAAGGCATGATCAGGAGCCCTCACTCCACGAGGAGTTTACATTAAACCAGTGGTTCCCAATCTGTGGTACGCGTACCACTAGTGGTACGCGAGGGCCTTCCAAGTGGTACGCGAACACTTTCCGAGTTATGAACAATTCTTATTTTGTTATATTTTACTTCACAAAATGTTTACTGCCTAACATAGGGTAATCTGGCAGCGATTTGTTGTTAGCAAATCTTAGTTGATTTGCGTGTTCTACTTGTACAATTATCGAAATAAAATGATATCTGATTGAATTTATTTTCTCTGGAACCAGGTGGAACCAAGTCACAAAAAGTTTGGGAACCACTGCATTAAACAGACACGGCGTGATCACCAACACGTCTGCTGTGAGAGTAACATCTTGAACGCCCATCTGTATGCAGGGGTCAGAGTTGCGCTGCAAGTTCTTACCTTGTCCTGGAGACTCATTCAGCTAGCAAAGATTGTCGTCGATTATGGTTATGAGCTTTATTGTTTCAGGACCGATTAAGAAAAGTTTATCTTCCTCTAGAGATGCACGAATCGATGCCGTGTAATCAATTCTCCTAGTAAATAATGTTCAGCGGCTGTTGGTCACTTTGAAAAAAACACAGATTTTTAGGCCATCCAGTCAAAGTATATTTTTCAAAAGCATGCTTGAAAAAACAATGATTAATTATGAATTGTAAGTCACCAAGACAAACGATGGTATGACACACGATTCCAAGAAACTGAGGGTAAAATGTGGTAACTTTAGAACACGCTACTCAGATTCTGGCGAAATCAATATTTGGTGTTCAACATTTAGAATTTAGAACAATAGAATACACTTAGGAAAACAGGACGGAATCAAAAGAGTTGACATGAATATGCTCTGACACCTAGTGAGGTATTTCCCATAAATAAACTTCAACTTTTGAAGCAGCAGTTATTGTACGAGTCGGAATTGAATTTACGATGGCAATTTATTTTCTTCACCATTTTTTGGCATTTGAGTCGTCGAGATGAATCACAGAAACTTTTTATGAGAATAAAATATCACATACTTTTCGATCTTTGAATAAAAGGAGCAAAGTTCTGTTGTCTAATAATTTTGATTGAAACATTCCGTACCTGCAATTTTCTAACAAGATTGTGTATTGAGACCTTAGGGCAATTGTTTTACCTGAGTCTGACATACTACACAGAGATAAACGGGACCCAAGAACACAGCAGTTTGTATGGCTGAGGAAAAGTTTTGTTTGGAAAGTTTTATTTGGTTTAGCGTTACGGAGAGGAACAGCAGTCACCTCAGATGCAGCCCAACATAAGCAGCACACACAAGTGTCGTGAGTGAACAGGACGCACAAACTCCTCCTAGCAGACAACAGTCACAGAGTCAACCGCCATAGTTTTGGATTTACCAGATGTTCTCTTAACACGAGATAATTTGTAGCAGTTTCTACAATTCGTTTGGCTGATGGATGTACACCGACATGTTAGAGATCACCATCATGGTCTCGCTAACTGATTTCGTGAGACACGCCAAGGTATCTCTAGTCTAAAAATGAAGCATTCGTGACTTCAATGCAATTCAAAACGGATTTTAGGAATGGCACTTGAAATAGTTCTCCACGATTAGTTTCATACTTTAAACTTCGCTTTCTTTTTGACTGCATTTTTATTTTTTGGGCTGACTTTTTGCACACTTCGAAAATTATTTGGAGTTTGACTGCAATAACAAATTTTCTCCCCGAACTGTCACCCCAACTGCATGCTCTTTCTCATATTTTATGACAGATTACTGTCGTCCATAACTAAAGTCAAGTGAATATTTGGGACATCTTCAAGGTGATTTTCTTGCTTAATGACAACAATAAAGAATAAGATTTAAACGTGAACGTTTCTGAGAAAACTGATAGTTACTCGAATGATTTACCCACATTATTGACATCATTTTTGCACAAATGAAAATGACTACATTTTAGCTCAAACTAAACCCTGATTGTGGGCTTATTATCATTTACTAAACTTTTTGCAGCACATACAACTTTTGATCTTTCCTCTGAAAGAAGAGAATACCTTTTCACTGGCCTCTCTGAAGCCCTTTGCTTCAAACGACCCTTTGCAGATTTTCTACGGAGAAACTGCATTTTTCAAGATGCAAAGCTCACAGAATTCCAGAGCGCTCCAGAGACTCAATTTACTGAGTCGTCATTTGCTGAGGCCGCGTTGAGCGCACCGCAAACTTATTATAAAGAATCTCTTCTTTTTTAAACATTCATGTTCATAGAAAACTGTTCAAGTAGTATTTGGTCTCAAATTTAAATCTGAATTAGTGTAGGCTTTGTCTAATAATTCTCCAGAAATCCTGTGATACATTCAAAGAATGATAGCAAGAATTGAGAAACTGTCTATTCTTGTCTATATGTCTATATAACGATTGTTTTGTCTATTCTTTCACGATTAAATTATGTTTAGCCCTAATTTATGATTGAAAGAATAGATAATTTTATAAAGAATAGTTCAGGCTAACGATGAAATAAGCAAAATATACTATTTACAACCCCCATGGTTCTTATATACATATAAGAACCATGGGGGTACTTGTATAATTCTGCTCCTGGATCCTACTCACGCAATCTCATCATAAATCACCAGCTTGGTCGACTGGTGAGCGAATCTGCTTGCGAGCGGAAAGATCCGGGTTCGAATCCCGCTGCTGACATGGTTGATGCGGCTAGAAATATGGCATGGGACTTGGGTAAACAACCGAATAATTATCGAAGTAATTATCCGACCCAAGAATGGGCCCAAGGTTCGTTCCTATAGCCTCATTCTATTCTATTCTATTCTATCTTCTTCATGCAATCAAGCCCTCAATCCTACTCATGTATTCCTATTCATGGAAAATCAAACCACTTACTCCTACTCATGCAATTCTTATCACGCAATCAAACCTTTTAATCCTACTCACGTAATCCTCTTCATAAAATCAAACCACTTAATTCTACTCACGCAACCCCAACACAGTAATTCGGATAAGTCAACTACCCAGCCTTACTGCTACACTTGCAATACTCCTCATGCAACCTACTCATACTCATATTTTTAAACTACGGAATCTTACTCACATAGGCAAATTATGCAAAGCATCTCATTTATTTCTACTCATTTTGTTCTCATATTCAGTCAATTTTCTTTCTTCCTTTATTTCTTATTCATTTTTCCTCTGTTGAAGATGAAGAGAGAGTTAAATATTACCATTAAATCTTGAAGTTTTGTAAGAATACGAAATGGAGACAAATTGTCTTGCCAACGACTTTTTCCAGCATGTAAGAGCGAACGCGTGTTTTCCTTGAGCTGAAAAGCTTTTTAAACTTTCAAGAAGTTACCGTCACTTTGAAAACGATTATTAGTTTGGGAAAAGTTAGAGCTCATCGCTGTAATAAGGATAGTTTCTTTGTGGTTTAATATTAAGAGAGCTGCGAGGGTAATCTTCATCAAAGGGCCCAGGTGACTGCAGCAACGACAGCCCAAGTTAGAAGGCCAATTTGTGCGCTTTATATCTAAATGAGGCTTTGATATGAGATAATGAGCGGAGTTATGATCAAAGTCTGCTTGTCATCCACCGACCCCAGATTACAAGGCTAATCAGTAAACAATTCTAATTGCTTTGTAATGCTCTAAGTATCAAGATTATTATTCATCCGTCACTATTATTCGATGGAATGGAAATTAAACGATGAAAAAGCAAGTGGTGAACGGCAAGCTTAAACAAAGTATCGCAAGCACTCGATAACACGAGCTTCAACTGTGGCTCTTGCTGAGAAGGTAAGCATTTTTACATGACAGTTCACTGTGAATGAAATATTTTAATAACTTCAAAGCAAAAAAGTGTCCAATACTTTTCCAAAGTCTTAGCAGCTTCTGTAACGTTTGACCAAATTACTACCATAAGAAATTTTCGGCGTATCATAATATCATCTATGAAAAAAGTGCTGGAATATTTAAGCAAACTAAAACATGCCACTCCAAATACCCCCAATATTTTTTTAAAACATTCACTCATGAGAAGAGTTATAAATCTTTCTGAACTCAGAAGTATCAAATTCAGTTTGCAGTTACCCAAGGCCTTTAGAAACTTTTTCTTCAGAGAATTTAGAAAGCAAGATTTTAGAAGACTCACTCTGAGTTTGGAAGTAATGCGCTGCATCGCTCACAAAGAAAAGAGACAAAGCTCTTCTTCTATTATTTCCCAAGCTCACTCGCTCTATAGAGTCACTCTATACGAACTTTTGTATGGAGCACATTATTGAACACAAACTTTTGTCAGTAGTTTAGCTCTCTCTCTTCATTAGCTGAGGACGGAAAATTCATTCTTCTTATTAAACTGATCCGTACTGTTGCTGCAATATGTAGAATTTTTCTGCTTCCTGTTCCTTTACTTTTCTGATATCCTTTCTCACGACATCCAGCTGTACCCTCATTTAGGTAATTATGCTTCTTTGACACAACGCTATTTTATTTCTTTTTAATCTGTGAACGCTATTTTTGCCAAACTAAACAAAACTTGTCATGGTTGACGGGCTGCATGAACTTCTCTCTTAAGCTAATCCTATCTATTAGATTATTTAGAAAATACGGTCTGTTTCAGGAATATTTCTTTCAAATTCAAATTTACCTGGGTATTTTTATTTTATTGAGATCCATACAAACTTCAAAGTAGTCAATAATTCATATGACCTTTTTAATACCTTTCTGCTTATTTCTCCCTGAAAACATTATTATAAAATTCCTTAATTATGAAAATGAGAAAATAAAACTTTGGTTTACTGTCATGCAGGAGTTGAAGCTTGGATGCAACAGAGCATGGATGAAAGGTTCACGAGTGATCGTACAGTACGACGGTGGTTTCAGAAATTTCGCAATGGTGATGAGAGACTTAAAGATGTAGAAGGTAGAGGCTTACCATGCACTTCTAATATTTTGAAGCAATTACAGAGCAAAACCCATAATAAATTGTCAAAAGGAATGTCTCTGGAACTTTGTGACAAGTATTTCAACGGTGTCAGATCATCTGAAGCAAGGTGGTAAAGTCAAAAAGCTCGAGAAATAAGTTCTGCAGAAGCTCAATGGAAATCAAAGAAGCTAGGCGCTTGAAGTATGCTAGATGTCTTTTAGCAAAACATCAATAATTTATTTTTCGACCGAACTGTCACTGGTGAAGAAAAGTGGATCCTCAATGAAAATCGTAAATGCCCAGGCAATCGGTATGATTGCGATGAGTCACCCAAGCATTTCCCCAAACCAAACTTGCATCAGTAGATGGACTGTTTGGTGGTCCGTAATTTGTGTTTTCTATAACAGCTTTCTGGTAATCAATCATAGCATCACAGCAGTGGCTTACTGCAATTACCTCAAAGAAATGTACGTGTACTTGTAAAAAATCCAACCTGCACTGGTGAATCAGAGTAACGCATTTCTGCTCCACGCCAATACATGGTCACATGTCGCCAGGATGACAATGGAGAAACGCACAGACTTGAAATACAAGACTTTACCACATCCTTCTTATTCTCTGTACCTTTCACCCGTAGACTTACACTTTTTCCAACATGTGTAGGCGTTTTAAGCCATAAAACTTTCAGATTCAAAGTATAGGTGTAATCTGCATTCAAAACTTTCCTAGCATTAGAGCAGAAGAATTTTTATCCACGAGGCATAAAGGATTTGGCTGATCAATGACAAAAAAGAATGGCTGTTCAATGACCTTTTGGCTAACTAATACATACTTAGTGATAATTTTCTGTAAAGAAAAAGTACGTTCAATAATCGACCGTTATTTTTGACCGTCTGCTACTATCACACATCATTTCAATGGACCAGAGTGAATACACGAGGCCTTGCTCGTCCCATGGGCGGTCACTTAGCCGCCTAAATGTAAAGGACAGCGCAGTTAGACAACCGATGTCGGAAATCGAAGCCTCGATACACGGTACTTGCTGTAGAGGAGGTCGACGCAGCTTCAAGCCTGGTCCTAGAGGACCAGCTTGGTCGACTGGTGAGCGAATCTGCTTGCGAGCGGAAAGACCCGGGTTCGAATCCCGCTGCCGGCATGGTTGACGCGGCTAGAAATACGGCATGGGACTTGGGTAAACAACCGAATAATTATCGAAGTAATTATCCGACCCAAGAATGGGCCAGAAGGTTCGTTCCTATAGCCTCATTCTATTCTATTCTATGTATTCTACCTCTTTTCTGCACTCAAACATATGCACTCAGCGCCATAGCTTTCCAATGCTGAAATTCCACGTTTTCTGCTTGCAACTCTGTATTACTAGCACCACAAAAATTACCTAAGGAATGAAAGTAACTTCAACACCGAGGAGCTATTAATTTACTGCACGTCAAGGTTAAGTAGTAATGACAATGCATATACATTAGAATCATGAAATATATTAATCATTTGTCATGAGAGGATGGATTTCAAGCGTCTCAGAACAAGTGTAGGTGATAAAATGAATCATATATGAGGCTTTGCGTAATGCAAGGGCGAAGAAACCAAAAAGAGATTTGGGTAATCGTCATTCTAAATACGTGGTCTGGACGATGCTGTTTTAATGGGACGCTGCGCCTGCATATCGTTCAGCTGACGGAACTAAAAATCAAGCACGGTTGCAAAATTTCGGTAAAATTTAACAGGAATTAATCAGTAAAAAAATGTAACAGGAATTAGTCGTAAGAAAGTGAGGTATTTTTAGGTGCATTGTGATGCAAAGCAGTTAATACAATTAATGAATTTCCCATTTGTTACAGGATATTCTAATGTAAGTTCAAGAAAGACGTAAGTAGAAAGTACTGCACAGACAGATCAGAACTATGCAATCTTTTCTAATGTGGTAATAGAATAAGGTCTAACACATGTCGATAATACTAGAGAATGGGTTAGAAGCAAAAATAAACTAAAATCTATTAAAACGTACCTAAAGAATGATCTTGGTCGCTTCATATCGTAGAGTTAGAAAAAATAATACCAAACTTATTATAATTTTTCATGGGTCTTTGTCTCATTTTACGTCAAAAAACTCTCCCTGTCTATAGACAGCAGCGTCACTACGTCCAGCAACTCAAAAATTCCTCTAAATAAACTACACTACAATATGAGAGCGTCAAAACATAATGCAAGCAAAATGCATCCATATTCACAGTGCCTGTCTATAATACAAAACCACGTCAGTTGATGAGGCGAGCAAAATACCTGCACACACACAGGCGTGACTGGAACCATGTTTTGGGGCAGTGGCACAGCATAGTGTGCTGCAGGTCATCGATAACTTTCGGCACTCGATGGATGCATGTTGCAGCAGATGCCTTCTAATTCTCGGGCGCCATAAATATATAAAGGCAGCATCAGTATACAGCAATCACGTACACTACAAAAAACGGTCACAACGTGGCACAAAATGAAAAATATTGCATGGCCAGTGAAATGACATGACCACGCGTTATTTTAGTTTTTATCAAGACCCAAGGCCTCATTTTTCCTTGATTATAATAATGTTAGGATGGTAGCGTGTATTTTAAGAGTTTTTTATTTGTTCTATCAAGGCATGGAACACAACAGAAGCCTTTGGTCACGAAGTCTTTCATATTTTCCTACAATGAGGGCCTGATGGGGATATATATCATACAAGGTACGATAATTTAGGCACCATTCCGCTGACGGGAGAACATTAGTTAAGGAAGTATCAGTTTTATTGCTAACGCCATGAATGTTAGATAAATATGTATACATATTTCCTTGAGCTCTCTGTACATTACTTTCATGACGACGATGCAATTTGATGACTCACAATTCACATAATGGTTTTCATAATTGTTTTATCACTCACAAATTGCTATTTCCTAAAGCAGTTTAATGCATTACTAATAAAAAATATTTACTTCATCGTAGAAAATAAAAACTAGAATTCAATAAATGGGTTGCATGATGAATTTAATTCCTGTTCAACAATAGCAAACTGATAAATTTAAGTAAAATTGATAAGAAGAAAATTTCTTCATCGCCTGTAAGTGTACAAAGGAACTGTTTGCAGGTGCAACCACCTCTTCGTTTCAGCCTTCCGAGTAAACAAATATTTTTGCTTCCTGTTCCTTCAACTGGTCAAATTAGTCCAGGCTGTGAAGAAAAATAGATGAATATTGGTAGTAGTTTCCGTAGACCTCTAATTGATAGCATGCAAGTCAACTCACACTACATATGATCAAGTATTATACATGCCTTATTTTAGTTGTACTACTTTTACACTGTGAGAGTAGGCCATAGAAAGTAATCAAGCCTCCTTGTCAACGCTCCTAATTAGCTCTGCAGATTAATTTCTAATATCCCCTCTGGTTTTTGATCAGCTAAGCCACAGATGGCAAGGCTCCTAGCAACACAGAGCCTAATGTTAGCATCAACTGATGTTCCCTGTGCACTTCCTACGTTGCTCGTTCTGCTAACTCAGTCACTAAAGAATATTGGAATAAACCTGTTAATTAGGCAAGTTTTTTAAATCGTACTTTACCAACTTCTGTTTTCTTTGTAATGTAAAATTTTTTTTTGAAAATTTATTTTTTCTTATATTGTATGGCTGAACATTTGATTTTAAACGTACGAACATATGGCATATAGTATATCCAAGAATATGTTATTTCTATCTTAGTTTTGAATTACTTTAATGAGTAAAGAGAACAGATCGAAAACATCCACCCGACATAAATTGACTCTTGGTTTTCATAGGCTATATTAGAGGCTCAAACTATCATGACAACAAATTGTACGTTCTTTTTACAATTCCAATATGATATCCGGAATTAATTTATTTCACTCCTTTCTCAAGTTTATTAATTCTTCATCTTTCAAGTTTATTCATTCATCATTCTTCATTAATGAAGACAAAATTTAGCTGTCGAGTTTGTAGAGAGAAAGATAAATTATCACGTGTCAGGTAGGCAGCCCAATTACGGACTTCAATTTGAAATACACTCAAGCGCTCCTGGAAGAAGAAAATTTGTTTTTAGTCTCCCTTAATTGCATTTGATCCTCAGATTCATTTTCATTTGGTCGCATGAATGACTGAAACGCTCAGTTTGAGGGACAACGTCGGAACGTTCGAAGTTAATTGCTCTAGCAATATTCATCAGCATGTTTGCTTATCAACAAAATATGAGTTTTTTCTAATAATAACAAAAATTATGCGATCATTTTTGCACGTGTAACATGTAAACAAAGCATGAATTGTGTCGTTGAAGTAATTGTGTTTAGCATTAGTGATGAGTGCAAGATAATTTAGAGCTCGCTGAGTACATGAGCTGGAAAACAGGTGAAGTGGTTCTATTCATTTTAATACTCATGAAGTAAAGGAATTTTTTGCGGTGCAGAAATTATAGTAGAAATAATTTCTAAACTGTTTATCGAGGCTCGCAGCCTTATGCAACTTAGCTGTGTCATAATTAGAATTAAATTTGAGTTGACGAGTAACAAAGAGAGACGTTACGTTTAAAAAGTTTAAAAATCCTTTAAAAAAAATGAATGTGGAGAACGAGAGGAGAAAGAATATGAAACAAAAAGAACAGAAAAAGAAGACAGTAAGGAACAGATGAATTGAGCAGGAATTGAGGTGTAAGATCGTGTTACTGGAATAACACACGAGGGCAGTGGGACCATAGCTCTGGGGTCACGTTCAACTCTACGCAGCTCCTCGACCTCCTCTACTGACTCCCCTTATTGGCTTGCAAATGAACCTCTACCACAGAAACTCGCGCGCTGTGTAATTTTGACTTGCAGATAAAGGCAGTGTGTTTGTAAAAGAAATTATGAGTTAATTGTATGGAGAACGTTAGCTTTATTTTAAGTTAGGGTTATTCAGTGATAAAGAGAGAGTTTTAGCACTTTATGTCATGCGATCGAAGTTTCAGGTTCATGATTGACTTTGTATCAAACAATGTTCTAATTTCAAAGCAATCGATCATAAATTACTGACTCGTGGAGTAAAAAAATTATAAATTCTGTGTAGTAAATTGTTAATGAGGGATTTTATAATAAATTATTTGTAAATGATAATACTGTGTATTATGATTTTTTATAGTTCACCATAACTTAGTCGCTAAGTCACAACTATTTGCTGAACGCTAGCTTTCTCAGAACTCAGTAAATTAAAATACTATTTTCTTAGCGTAAATTGAAGCTCATAAAATAGAACACATTTTAATACATACATATCAACATTTCAATTGACTATAGACGTTTATCGAAAAATTATTCCAATTTTTGGTATAGTTTCAACGAGAATTTTTCGCCATTTATTACCAATGCGATAACATCGAAGCGGCACGAAGTGAGGCTTTGCAGCTCACACAGAACAGTCAGTGTTCGTATTCACACGCTTAATTTCCAAGCTAATTTACACACGGACTGCCTTCATTTGTTAACTTGCATTGTCTCAGTTTGTAACGCAATGGTAAATTTACATGTTAAGATTAAAGTGAACTAGTCTAGGCTGGTGAATACAGAGTTTCTCCTGATGATGTAGTATCTGACCTAATTCATCCAATTAATTCATCCCATGTGAGTACGAGTAAGAATTTTTCTTTATCCTAAAAATATAGTGTAATCAATTTCAGTCTATTTAGCCTTCAATTATTGAACTTAAGAATAGAGCGCTCACAAGTAGACTTTAGATGGCACATCGTGTGTACTGTCCCATTCGAATGCGCAAGCTTCAGTTTAAATTAACACTAATCAGTAATAAACAGACTTTTCATGAGGAGCTGAAACATAGAGTTTAGTGCACATCCCTTGCCAAATAATAGTAACCATTTACATCCCCCTTGAATATCTCAAGGGCTCAAAGTATTCATAGCTGGTTAGTATTTCATAACTCAATTTTATTTTTCTCCACTGTTAAGTATTCAAGGACGAATTTTATTAGCATGTTGTTGTAATATTTTTATTGCAAGTACAAGTTTTGATTCTCTGTCGTATATCTATTAACAAGCCTGAATATCATATTGTTGTTCGTTCTTTATTACTAGATTTAAGTTTTATATCGCTGCTAGACAAACATTACCCTACCTACGTTATTAGTTGTTGTCAATAACAAATTAAGACTAAGCTTTATTTCATAAGTGAGCATAACATGTGTCCGTTTAGAAGTGCTCCTGAATATCCTAGCTGAAGGGCTACTCAGAAACCAATTTTCAAAACTTCTATCACTGACTTCGCTATCCAGTTAGTTATTGTACAGCCCTAAGAAACAACCGCCCTAGCGCTTAACAAACTTTGTTATCCTGAGTGCTCTTTTAAAACGCATTCAGCCGACAGAAATGTGGTGATGGAAACGCTCGTAATCGGAAACTGGTCCTAAATAGAAAGCTGTCACCCAATATACAAGCTGACCCAAAATATAGGGTAACTTAGAGAAAATTTAACTGAAATTTTGTTATCAATTATTGAAATGTAGAATACTAATTGTAGGCATTAGATGGATGAGAGATAGGTAGATAGGTAGAAAGATAGACTAGAACATATATTTTATGCATGCAATTGATGTTCGAATTACCAATAAATAACATAGTGGTTTTGGCTAACTTTCTTTTGGGTGCCCCTGTGTAATACATTTATAGTTATTGATGAAGCAATCTTCTCTTTTGATTTCACGAAGTAAATACTACCTCCCCTTTTCATGGGTATCGTCATGGTTGCGTCACACTTAATTTACGTTAACTTTTTAAGTGGAAGACTATAGAAAAGATGTATCCACTTTTGTTACGCAGTAATTGTTTTGGTTGCCTTGAATATAACCAAATAGAAAAGTTTCGATGATTTTTTCACGCACAAGCTGCTCACGTAAAAGTGTCTCATTTATCTCCCTGGCCTCGTAAAGTTGGTGAAGGGTGAGGCACCAGAACACACAACGTGGTCAGCCCTCAAACTTGGTGAGGCTTGAGTCCTGGTCGGGTTTGAAAAGAATTTACCACTCATGAGAAGTTTGCCAGTTTAGACACTGAAGTTGAGCGTTCGATTCACTTGACAAGGCTCTTCTATATATCTCTCGGCTCTCCTCGATAACAAATGCTCAATTTCGAGGTAAAAAGTGACCTGAGGCTTAAAGGAATTTTTTTCTTGTTTTGTTTGACTTGCTCACCCGCCACTTTTGGGTTTCTTTATGAATTTTACCGGTGTATTTATGGACATTGTTACTTGGATTCTGACCAGAAACCCCTATGGTTTTTATTCTATACCCGCTAGGCTGCTTTAGTTCATCAATATTATATTCCTTTACGAAATACAGTCAAAATATTATTGGAGATGACAGTCAGATAAAGCACAAACACCCCTATTATTCAAAATCTATTAATGATATTTTTCAGAATTTCAAGCCCGGTATGTAATGCCATTTTCAACATACTTTGAGGGATGGAGCAAGCTTTATTGACAATCTCATCAATGAACATTTACAGTTTCTGGGTAATTAGCTCATGAATTTAGCACATATAGCAGGTTTAGGCTTACATTTAATGAAAAATAAACTAAAGACACATAAAACTGGCAGTCTTTCTTAGTTAATCTCCATAGATTTTTTTAATGGAAAAATCGATAAATTTAAACTTCTTGTTTTATTGTTTCCCACAGTTTCACTAAAAACATTTATTAAATGGAACTAATCGAGGTGGCCGACAAATTGAGAATTTGTTCAACGACTGGAAGACGTTGTCCTTACCAGGAAAATGCTGACACAAACTCCCACTTCCACAGCTGACCAGGACATTGATTCTTATGAACGAGATTCATATAGATGCCTCGGCACTTCTTAAAGTGTCTTAAGGTTACACGACCGAGCAGGATCTCTAATTTGTTCCTGTGAATACCAGCGCTCTTTCCAGAACTAGCCGAAAATTTGCTGAAGAATCATTCCGTATTTCAGAGCAAGGTCAAATAATCTGCTAAATCGGATTTTCTCTGATCAGAGACTGACGCTTTCGACCAGTGGAGCGCTGCTGAGCAAATCTTCCCTTCGCCTTCATTTGCTCTTAAAATCACATCCAATCCAGAGTTCGTACGTCCCCGAAGTGATGTTCCCTGAGCTCGAGTTCTGGATTCATTTTAAGTGTGTTGTGGAAGATGATGAAACTTACTATATTTGGACTCTACATATTAAACCTGAGTTTCTTGTGAGAAGAGCGACTTTAACTGCCCATATAGAGTTATAATTTCGTCATCAAGTAGGACTTGAATGAGATTACATGCATTTTGCCATTGTAATCAGACTATAAGCATGCCTTATGTTGTTTTCGTAAACATCGTAAAAGTGTTTGATTTGTTCGCTTAAGAAGAATACTAAAAAATAAAAAATATATCCTAGATAAAGTTTTAAACAAGGTTGCATTTTGTTCAAACAAAAGCACATGCATGCAGTCTGTGATGCTGCTTTCCAATGTCTCAGAGAGACTAGTGTTATTTCAAGCACTTAACTTCCAGTAACAGAAAGACAGTTTTATTTCAAAACGATCTTAACTTTGACTAGATTCTTTTTCTGCAAAGCTTACTATAAAGTCCAAGCTTATGATGCTAACACACCTTGAATTCATCTCAGAATTTAGTATTTTTAAGTCGAAAACTTCATATTTTTCTCAATACTTGGCTGTTGCTGCTAGAAACTAAGAAAATGCTAGAGATGTTTGCGATAAAATAATTTCTTGCTTGATAAGACAACAGTATCAGCCTTGGCGTTGCGTATTATTCCATAAGGCCATATCAGATTTCGCATTAGATCAAGTTTCCAGTTCATTGTTTAAAAAACAGTTATTTTTGAACAGAATGAGATTCCCTTGATTCAATGCAACTTCCTTAAGACTCCTTTATTAAGAGCTAAATAGTGTTTTCTTCTCCATCCATATAAACTTCAGAATTCTGTTTTAAGAAAACAATGTGCAGGAACAATTTTTAATTCAATGAAATGAAGAAAACAGTGTTGGTTCAATAAAACTTGTTGCTAAGTTATTACAATTTGTGAACGGTTCCCAAGTAGACTTCCTGACGATTGTCTGCACACAAACACTCAAAAAGAAAACGATACAAAAGTCTTACATATGCTTTAAAAATACGTAGATCATTAGTTCTTTCCATCACAATCACTGAAAGCACTGGCATCTATATCATTTGCATGAATAATGCTTATTTCACCATCTACTCACAGGAAAAGATGGCAATGATATTCGTTTCACGCCCGAACCTCATTTGCTTCGGCCAGAGGCTTTCATAAAGCTCCTTGCTCATTTTTTTACAGACGCAATTACTTTTCATGTCGCGTCCACCATATTTCTGGGGCTCTTAAGGCCAGTCTCTTGGGGATTAGGGGGCCATATGGAGGCAGTTTTGTGGGAGAGAGCGGGACAATGCGAGGCAGTTTTGTGGGAGAGAG
>VCRD01002244.1:13855-24313 GCA_006783055.1 Trinorchestia longiramus | reverse complement strand
CTGCCTTGGCCTGTCTTGCCCTTCAATCCACACGTCCAGAAAGCGAGGTCAACACTTGGATAAGGTAAGTTTCAACCCACTGAACTACATTCAGGTCGTTGAACTACAGGGCTAAGCTCGGGAACGATGGTTCGTTCTATCATAGCATCAAATTTACTCCGTGATATAATAGAGTTTACGTGTTTTTATTATCCATTTGAAGTCTATATTTACTGACACTCTGACGACCTCTTTTTGAATGCCAATGTGCTTTTTACGTTTATTTTTCTGGTTTGTGATTCTTTGCCCTGGAAATATAGATAAAACATAGGAACGTAATGTTGCTTAGTTTTACTTAGCAAGCGAACAATGTCTAACTAAAGTCAAGTTCATACAGTACGCCAGCCTGGTGAACACGTGTTTCAATAAGCTAAATTTGAATGAAAGGCCCGTAAATTATAGCTCAAATACAGTGTTAAATTGGCAGCTTCTCCCTCTTAACAAAAACATCCCTCATATCCTACTCTCCTTACCTACATTATTTTGACTTCAATTTATAATCAGTCAACTTTAATTTAAATACGTGAATTTAGATCTAAGATCAGCAAATCAAATTTAAATTAGGATAAGTTTGGAATTACATTACTATTTCGTACGTACATATTTAGAACTAATAAGTAACGGTATGTCTCCATTACCTACGTTCATAATATTCAAAAAGTAGTACACCACACTCATGAATCCTCATTTATTAATATGATGCTACATGACATCAAAGTGTTTAGTCACCATACCATTAAAACTAACAAACACTAACAAAAATATATTCTTTCTTAAAGTAATCAATGTTAACCATCAATTGATGAAGTGTTAAGTGTATATGAATATAATACGAATAAAGAAATTTAGTTTGAATGAAATTCTTATTGCTTATTATTTATTCTCCATGTTCATTATACATTTATGCTCATTATTAGATATTCTCAATGTATTCTTCAACGCGTACTCTCGCCCATATTCAAATTCTTCAGTTGCAGGCATGTTGCCAAGTGCTTTCGCTTAATCCTGGTCAACACTTCTATTCAATGGTGTTACAATATGACTGTTCCCACTGTAATCAAAGTAACTCATATTGGAGTAATACTCTTCACCAAGTTTTCTTATGAAATAAAAGATAACACAACTTGCGGAAGCAAGTAGGAGTCTACGAAACACATTGTAGGAGTCACCAGCTTGGTCGACTGGTGAGCGAATCTGCTTGCGAGCGGGAAGACCCGGGTTCGAATCCCGCTGCCGACATGGTTGACGCGGCTAGAAATACGGCATGGGACTTGGGTAAACAACCGAATAATTATCGTAGTAATTATGCGACCCAAGATTGGGCCAGAAGGTTCGTTCCTATAGCCTCACTCTATTCTATTCTATTCTACAGAGCACATCACTGAACACCATTTAGACAGGGAATCACGGGGATGTCATCCTCATGATTGAAAAATACCGGTGGAATCAAGCAATTTTAGGCTAAAACTAATTAAATGATGGAGACAATTGGTCTGTTAGAACTTAGTGTGCATCCAGTTGTAAGAACGGTATCCTTTAATTTGATTGGTCAAACTTACGTCTATTCTTCACAAAGTTGCGGAAACCTTCAGGATCTGGGTCTTGATTAATCCAAGGGCAAACTTTAGCAGAATGTCGTGCTAATGAGCTCTTTTATTGCTCGTGATCCTCTTCCAGTTTTTCTGCTATTTTTACGATGCCCTGGTCCGTGCGTTGAGCAAAACTGATGAATGGGTTACCTGAAAATATACTGCGAACGACTGCTCCTCTACTGTAATCCGACCAAGAAAGAGGGATTCCAGAGTGCAAATGACATTTTTTGGTGCTCCGTTATAAGCACTGAGGACGTTTTTCAGTGTCTTACAGCTATGATAAGTTGGTAATTGAGTTATAATGCACAGACCGCATCACAATGAATCTGACAAAAACTGTGATTACTATTGATGAGAATCAGATGTTCACTGCAAACAACGTATATATCTACAATAATAGAACCTACTAATGTTTTATATATATATATATATATACATATATATACATACATATATATATATATATATATATATATATATATATATATATATATATATATACATCCCACTTTGCAAAAAAAAAGTTTGCTATGTCATGACTCGTTTTCTTTTGTTTCATATCGATCATATGGACATTCAAATTTCTCCGCACTTGAGTACAAACTATGTGTCAAAAATCATTAAATTTAACTTGAAAACCGATAAAAAAAACTCAATTTTAAATTAGGCCGAAATATTTGGCTGTAATGGTTGAATTAGTATTTTGTTCACTAAATAAAAAATTTAGCTTTAATTAGCTAAAAATTGGTCACTCATCACCCATCGTAGCGCAAGACAGTAGCAGTCCTGTACCTTTTGCAAGTTATTAACATTAAATAACAATAAACTTGCATCAAAGAAAAATAAATTCATCCCAAAAAATTAAAACGTTTTACAATTAAAAGGCTAGATTTCCACATTAAAATACTGAAAATTTATTCCTTGCTTTCTACAGTTCAACAACTAATATATTTTTCCTCCTATTTTCAAAAAGGGAAACAAACACGTACCCTTTAGCTACCGCCCACTCAGACAAACACCTTTCATCAGTAAAACAATAGAAAAATTACTCAAGGGCAGTATAACAAAACACCTCCAAAACCAAAACCTGATAACTGGCATCTAGCAAGGATTCAGGGAAAACACATCTGTCTTACAAGCCTTTTCAACTTTTTATAAAGTCAACCGTGCATACGACTTTAAAGAAGCCGTAGACCTTGTATACCACGTCTTTAAAAAAATATTCGATGAAGATCCCCACGAAAGGTTAATGGCCAAAATGGATGCGTATGGAATACAACGGAACTACTACAGTATATCCCATCGATGGACTAACTATAGCTACCGATGGACATGAAACTGGTTCACTGGACGAGCGATGATTCATGATCAAGCCATTTGTTAGACGCTTGTAACATCAGGAGTCCCTCAACGACCAATGGTCATGGAATCCCTAACGTTGATCAAGTCAGCTGCATTGAAGTTAGAATCATCAGTAAAATTAACAAATTTAACAACAACGAAACTCAGTTACAAAGCGTTCACTGAAAGAGAAGGAGTAACAATTCAATAAAACCTGGATCGTCTACTTCAATGGGCCCGAAACCTGACAAAAAACACCAGGCGAAACATGACAAATCTTTGGTTTCATTGCTAGAAACTTTGAATACAAGACAAAGAACATAATATTACTGCTTTATCAAGTGCAAGCCCAGCCAAATCTGGAATATGCAGTGTAACTCTGGTCTGGTACTCTACAAACAAACATTTTCAAAATGGAGAAAATCCTGCGTAAAGTGACGGTAATGATTCCTAGTTCCAGTAATCTTAGCTACAAAATGCGTCTTTAGCAGCTCCAACACATCTACCCAAAACAAAAAAGACTGCAAGCACAACCATCGAGACCTATGTATAAATGAACGATCTTACACTGGAAGGTCTTTTCGACAAAGATAACGCGCAAACCAAAAATAACGGTAAAAATTAGTATTAAAAAACTTCTAGACATCCCAGGCTCTAAGCTTCTTTCCAGTTAAAATTGCCCGGACCTGGAACCAGATCGCCGAAAATATCATTTCAGCAGGCGCTGTGAACACTTTCGAAAATTGTGTCTATAAATATTAGATAAGGAAGCCCATGCTCCCACTCGTATTATAAAGTACTAATAGCATATCCTACTTAACTCCTGGTGCCTGTGTGATTAAGGTGCCTGTGTGTGATTGTAGTGCGTGTGCGTCACTGAAATACCTGCGTGTGATTAAGGTGCCTGTGTGTGATTGATGCAATTACGTCAGAGAGCATGGCACTGGGATAGCGGTCCAATAATGGACCAAACGCTTCGTTTCTGTCGTCATATTCCACACCATATTTTATTTAAATTTTCTTTCAGAAGAATGATGATCTCAAGATCCTTCTGAAAAGTTGAATTTTTAGGACTTAATCCTAAACATAAGAAATTATAATTAATGTTGAAGATATTCAATAAATAAAACACATACCATATATGAATAAAATACTCTTATACACTTGGAATGACGGATTTTTTATTTGCATATTTATTATTTGTGCAAGTATTATTTCTTATTACATTGATATTCAAATATTTTAAAAATACTTTTGTTACTTGTATTGTATGTTTTATTCATTGAATAATCTTCTTCATTCAACATAAATTTTTAAGGCTGAAAAAATAATTTCGGAGGATTTTGAGATTATAATTCTTGTGAAAGTACATCTGAATGAGTTATTTGAGTAGCTGAATCGTACAACGCAACGAAAATAAATTTCCTGAATTATAACCAGGTATAAATATGGTTGGTTTCATTCGGTAAGTGTTTTATGTTATAGTACAAAAAGACTTGGAAAAAAATATCGATAACAGTGGGTCATTAACGTAAGGATAGCTCTAGAATAACTAAACCCTGCAAGCATTAGCAGTTACTGGCACCTCGTATGATGATAGCAGACAAGCAGCAAGTTGCTCCGTCGTCTAGAAGAGTTTGCTTCAGTAGATGCATTTCCCCACTTAAGGATACGATGATTTGTGCAACACATCCTCTAAAAGTTCAGACTATCTGCGACTTCAAGCAGCTGGAAGTCTCTGCCAAATATTTATTCATCGCTTCAGAGACCGTATTTGCGTTATTTTTGCACAAGCACGCATTCGCAAAGAGAAGATTGCATTACGCAAATGATGTCCCAGGAAGTCTAATAAGAAGGTCGCGCGTAGGTCTCTGATGTCACCAAGTTCTTGGTCACAGAAGAGCTCTTCGTTACTAATTGTTATTTGACTGATTAGGAGCTAGTCATACGGCAAAGAGCTGAGCACGATTGCATTAAAACTTGATGTCGTCGCTTAGCTTTGAAGAGGTTTGCAATCCAACTCCCACCCCAATGCAAACTTAGTTACAAGTGCAAATTCAAACTTAATTAAGTCTCGGTAAACACCCTCCTGATATGAAATGTCTGCGCCTGAGGGTCTTCACAAACGCTAACAGTATTTCATAAGAAAAGTACTGATATTTTAAATTAAAAAATGAATTTGAACACTGAAATCTTTCAAAATATCATTAATTTGATATTAGTTGTAATCGTCAAATGCTCTAATCTACTACTGTAATTTGAACTTTCCCACCTCTAAATCTCAGCAAATAGACGCAAGTACGACGACCTCATTAGTTGTTCGCGTTCCAAAACGACCCGTTGCTTCATTTAGAAGGACATATGAGTATATCGCTACGCAATATTATACTTAAAACACGCGTTAAAGCACCACGACAGCTCATACTCCTTATGCCTGTTCTTGATTATCCAAAAATTCTATCGATCTGTATTATCTGAAAAGCATCATAAGTTGTAATGATGAAAATGGCGTCCCTGCGGCAATGCTATCCTGGGCCGAGTCTAACGCATGCTCACTAGAGTAGTAATTTGGTCTAAATATATGGATCTTACATCGTCTAGGAGACGTCTCTCAGAGGAGCAAGAGTGCTCTTTTGTGCAGGCACCGAGGCACTCTCCGATATTACTATTGCAATTCAATACAACTTCCAGATCAACATCCAATAGAGATAAAATCGTCATTCATTGAAAACTTTTCCAGGGTAAAGTTTCTTGAGAAACTTAAAGCAAAAGGGAGGACGAGACGCTGTATTCAGATGAGGGCTTCCTTACGGCCGTGGAGAGAGCGCTGCTGTGCGGGCGGACAAGGCCATCTCAGTCATTTAGGGTATTAAAAGTTTCTCAATCTCCTTTACGAAGGAAGTAGCTATTTTCTATGTATAGGATCGCGAGTCAATTGACTTGCCTTCATTATTTAGATGCTGGAATTGGCAGCAGTAATGACCAAAGCAATTGTGCAGTAAATTTAACAGAGAAACAGTCAAGAAGATATTAGTTCGTAATGCTTATCATTAGCTTACCGTATTAGGAAGAGCTAATAAAGAATTCTTCGACTCAACATAACATCTAGATACTAATACTTCTTTAAGAACTCATTATGAGTGCAATCGTGGAAAGGATGAATTGATCATACATGTAACTAGGCAATGCCGTTGTAACTCGGCCTACTGAAGTATGCCATATTTTCTGCACCATAAGGTGCACCTAAAAGACTCAAATTGTCACAAAAATTGGCCGTGCTGTGAACCAAAAGCCTGAATTACATCACGTAGATATCTTAAAAAGAAGATCTTCCGTGGGAAATCAAGAAGAAACTTCCAGCAGAGAATCATTTGTAGGAAATCACATGGGGTTTCCAGCGGAGGATTTTTCGTGGTAGATCACGAAATATATTTTCCATTCGTGGTACGTGTGGGAACACGCGTGTCAGGCCCACCAAGGATGATCAGGTGGTGCAATGATCGCGTGGTGCAGTAATCACGTGATACAGTGATCACATGGTGTAGTGGTCACATGGTGTAGTGGTCACATGGTGCAGCAACACATGGTGCATTTATCACGTGCTGCAGTGATCACGTGATGCAGTGATCACATGGTGTACTGATCACGTGGTGCAGTGATTACGTACTGCAGTGATCGCGTGATGCAGTGATCACATGGTGTACTGATCACGTGGTGCAGTGATCACACGAAACAGTGATCACGTGGCCTGGTATCACGTAGTGTAGTGAGCACACAATCCAGGATCGGTATGACGTCGTCAGTACGTACAGCACGACACGTAGACACCACTCAGATCTGATGCTTGTTTTCCATCAGTAGACGCTATGTGTGTCGGAGCTGCAAGCGCACTCAATATGAAGTATTATCCGCTCCGTTGTTACTGGAGTAATGAGGAAAAAGTTCATTGTACTGCTTGTTGCGTTCAGTTGCTTTATGAGGTTTAGTCCTTTGATCAATGACTGAAATTTGCCTTCTCTTTTATTAATTAGAGAAGCTTATTAACAGCTAAGTACCTCTTAAACGTTCGTACACTGAGGTTGCACAATAGCCCGGCACAAAACAGGTACAGTTTAGGTCTTCGCAATTGTTATAATGTTCAGTAACTAACGCAGAAACAAGATCCCGTGAGCTGTGGTGCCTCACCACTAGCTGAGGTTTGGGGCGTGCGGTGGAGATGTGGCTTGTTGACCACAGGGAAGCATCTTTATTGTTGCCCGTATTGCACTAGTTGAATGCAGAATGAACTTCCCAGCCTGAAGTTACGTTCACAAAGGAAGATTTTTAATGAAGCTACGACACCCCACACGCACTGAATGATTAGACTGAAAATTGAGACCGCAGGGCAGCTTTAATAGAATACAACCTTCGTGTTTACAGAGCTCCGTACAAAACAAAAAACGTAACAAGAACAGTGGTTGAATACTCAGTTATTTTGCCGCTTTTGTTTTTGCAGCCACCACACTTTGCAGAAGTTCTATGGTTATGACAGTCAGACCGCAGTCTCTGACGAGTGAAAAATGCGGGTTTTCGAAGGTGTGCGATAACATAAGAGGGATTCAGTTATTCCTTCTATGCATGTCTTTCTAAAAGCATGGCTTCAGCTTTGCAATGCATAAACAGCTACTAAACTTTCAGTTAGAACTTTCGTTTTTGCTCTACTGGCAGCGATGAAAGAAGTGAAGGTGCAGAGAATTAAATTACAGTGTATTATCAAATTCACTTTATGTGTATGTATCACACAGTACAGTATAAATATTCATTACGTTGGATGGTTTGGGCTTTCAATTTTTAACGCCAACACCACATTAGCGATGATGCTCCCCGCAACTGTTCTCGTTCTCTGTGGTGCTTCCTGCGGTAGAGGCTCGTAGGGGCGTGATGATGAGCTTAATGAAAGTCATAACCCTAGTGTCCTGTCACACACAGCACGTATATCTCGTCAACTGATGCTCAGCGAAAACCGACGACTGGATTTGAACTCAGGTCTCCTCACCTCAAGAGACCATGTTAGCCCCTCGACTGCAGTCATAATCCATTGTAACACACAAGGGTAAAAATTGTTCGTTTAAATGCAAAGTTGCCTGTAATAATCTGCGTCTCGTTTATAAAACAAGAAACAGTTCTTAAAATGCGAGTTAGGATTCCGAGGAAAAGACGTCAGGCATAAAAATTTATTGGAAAGAATACTAAAGCTTCCGGAATGATTGAGCGCAGAAGCCTAATTTTTCCAGGAAAACTCAGGATTTCATTCTAATTTTTTCAGACTAAATAAATTTCCAACAAACAGACAGAACAGGTGAAAAAATCTTTTAAGAATTTGAGAGTTCTACAAAATGTCGCCACGACTTTCGACAGAACTTTATTTTCAGTATTATTTGAATCCATTTCGTAATCAATAATGTTCAAACTCTACAGGAACCATATTGTCTTCAACATGGTGTACGGAACGATTAGACATTTTTCTCAAATCTGCCTACCTCCACATTATTCAGCGATGTTCCAATGATCTTAGCTTACAACTTCTTTAATAACCTCTATTACCAACCTTTGTTAACAATATCTTTTAACAATCTATGTTAATAACCTCTGTTAACCTTTTCTGTTAAGAATATTTGTTTACAATCTCTGTTAATGATCCCTTTTAATGATTCTTGTTAATAATGTGTGCTAACACTCTATGTTCAGCCATTTCTGTTTAAAAATCTATGTTCACAATCTTTGTTTCACGTCGGTCTTTTAAGAAATAATTTAGAATCAAGAATCACTGCACATATGCAGACGTGGAAATACAGAGAAGTAAAACCAAAAATATTCAAAGTTTCAGGCGTATTTAAAGATTGGCTCACAATACACAATGGCAAGCGTCAAGTAATTGGTGTCTACAATAACGGTGTTCAGGCTTACGAATAATTGATGTTTGCATGTATATGTTCTATCAGTGTTGTGTGAGTGTTTAAGCCAATATCAAAACTATTTAAAGACGAGCTTGGCTTCTCTTGTAAATCAATGTGACATGCAAGTTAGAGGATTGACAATGAATGTCGCATGAATCCTTAAAATGCTCCTGAATCATTCATCCAATTCCAGTGGCGCTTCATGGTGAAGTTTCTTTTTGTGGATAAAAATACACGCAGAAAATCTCAACTGATTGAATTGGATTAAATAAAACCGTTATTGACTGGGAATGAAGACGAATTGTATTGCACAGAAAATATAGAGATTTTTTCAGCAAGGAGAAAGGGTTAAAATTTGTACCGAGCAGAGCAGAGCAGTTCGGGCAGTAAAACATTGACGAGAAAAATAGCAATGGTCGATAAAGTCTAGAACCTGTTGAATCTGAACAAGACTACTGTTCCAGTCCATGCCCCAGTTCTGCAGTGGGTGCAGGATAATATGAGGAGGATACATAATGAGCAAATGGCTTAGGTTGATTTTCCTAGAAATTGAACGGAGATTCGTTAATGAAACACAAGCCACGGCACGCAACAGCATACCTCGCACTGCATGAGAACGCTGAGCCGCGTGACGTGTCGCATAGACACACAATGTGCGAGGAGTTTTATGTAGACAAACTCTCATTAGTGTTGCACGACGTCATCTCGAACCAAGCCTAATTTGCACGCATCGTATCCCACTGATTTGATGCCGAGACTTGGCGGATTGTGATCTGAACGTTGCTGTAGTGGCATGATGATTTGAACGTTGCTGTAATAGCATGGTGATCTGAACGTTGCTGTAATAGCATGGTGATTTGAATGTCGCTGTAATAGCATGGTGATCTGAACGTTGCTGTAATAGCATGGTGATTTGAATGTTGCTGTAATAGCATGATGATTTGAATGTCGCTGTAATAGCATGGTGATCTGAACGTTGCTGTAGTAGCATGAGGAGCCTCGTGTTCGTTAAATTAATAACGACACATAGCTGATGTTAGGCTGATGCACAGTATGTACCTACACTACATGAATGAAACGCAGTATGTACCTACACTGCTTGACTGGCACGCTGTATGTACCTACACTGCATGAGTGGCACGCTATATAGGCTGTACACTGCATGAGTGGGATGCTGCATATGCTGTACACTGCATGAGTGGCACGCTGCATATGCTGTACACTGCATGAGTGGGACGCTGCATATGGTGTATACTGCATGAGTGGCACGCTGCATATGCTGTACACTGCATGAGTGGCACGCTGCATATACTGTATACTGCATGAGTGGCACGCTGTATATACTGTATACTGCATGACTGGCACGCTGTATATACTGTATACTGCATGAGTGGCAAGCTGTATATGCTGTATACTGCATGAGTGTCACGCTGCATATGGTGTACAGTGCATGAGTGGCACGCTGTATATGGTGTACAGTGCATGAGTGGCACGCTGCATATAGGGTACAGTGCATGAGTGGCACGCTGTATATGGTATACACTGCATGA
>VCRD01002244.1:0-13760 GCA_006783055.1 Trinorchestia longiramus | reverse complement strand
CATGAGTGGCACGCTGCATATGCTGTACACTGCATGAGTGGCACGCTGCATATGGTGTATACTGCATGAGTGGCACGCTGTATGTACGGTATACTGCATGAGTGGCACGCAGTATATGGTGTACAGTGCATGAGTGGCACGCTGTGTATGGTGTACCTACACAGCCAGACTACAACAAAGCTCTAAAGAACTTATCAAGTGAAATATTAAATGAATAAGTTTCATTACCCGCTACACGTTTGCCTCAATACTTCGAGGCGCTCAAGATTGCAGTGATTGGCCGCAACTTGCATTTTTAAAGCCGGTGATGGTAAAAACCGAATACATTTCCTTCAGGAATTACGTATTGAATAAAAACACTTGAAACTTGTTTAGTTAGTCATTCATGCAGCGGTTGAATGAATACTGAATAGCAGATTTCAGTTGTATTATGCACAGAACTCTTAAAATTATAACAACAGTTACCATGAGTTATTGAAAAGGTCTGTTTTATTACTTAGCCCATTGTAATAAATTTTACTATTGCTACCCCTGTTGTCGATTTCTATGCTTATGTCTGACAACTTAAAGAATGATTTCTAGAATTAATAATAGATAACGCACTTTAGATAAAATTAGGGGCTAAAAGCGTTCAGTTTTGCTTAGGATCGAATCTCATTCTGTTCATTTCGTCCATGAAATTAAGCGATAGAGTCCTGAAGCATGACAGATATGCAGTGAATGCTAGCATGCCCGCTGCCTACGCTGGTGTTTGACGAGGCATTCAATATAAAGTGATTTGTTAAATAATCTCGCATAGAGACACGAAAAGCCATGTCTCCAGGCTAGGAGGTACGTACCAAGTCACAACCAGAATTTTCGATGCAACCGTAGCTACGGAAGAAATTCCCAAGTCTATGCCTCATGGCAGCGAGTTCTATTGAAACTTGGCCGACAAATGACAGAGGTCAACTACGGAAACCCTCAAGCAAGACATCCTCTGTTTTAATGAAGCTGAGTTGACGAAGCATACAGGGTACAGAGAATAAATGATCCGTTTTGTTTGGAACGTCCTGTGGCCCGGTCATCACTCCCCAACCGGTAAAAACTGAACCAGGCTTCACTAGTGTCTGTACTGTCGGCACGTGAAGTTATGGCATCAGCAACGGAGTTTAATCGCCAAAATCCATGTAAAGTGCAAGCAGTATTGATGTTAATTGACGCCAAACGCCATAATCCGCTGCAAAGTGGCTTAAAGTGGACGACAGCTTTGCCAGGAGGTTCAACGCGGTTTTGTTGTTGCCAACTACAACTTTGAAGTAACAGCTGCCAGGCAGGATCATTCAAGGACGTCTGACTGCACTAAGGATGCCAAGTGATGTTGCCTCTCCTGATGTCTGTTCTCTCAAGTCCTCTGACTTCAATTCAATGAACATTTGTTGTATGGGATGCAGTCGAATAGAACACCAACCAAACCCCATGCACAACCAAAAACGAATTGATTGAGCGAATCAATGTCGTTTTCGTTAATATTTCAAGAAAGGTCGTCAACAAGAGCTGGTGTAAGTTCCGAGGGCCTATCAAGGCTGTTTTTGAGGCAAGAGGCGGCTTCATCGAGTAAAAAGTGGTGATAGGGTCTACAAAGAAGATTACATAGTTTTTTAAACAAAGAAATTTGTCTTTGAATAAGAACAGTTTTATCGAGACCTAAAATAGTGAGTTATTCATTAGCAGCACTTTGTAGATTCAGGCCATGTTTTCCGATGCCCCCTTCAACTGGGTCGACTAATAAATGTCATTTGATCACTTGTATGAACTTTTCAAGGATATTATATCCTACAGCATCCAATGAATTATGTTACCCTATTTTCAATTGATGCAATAAACTACGTTGAGTAATTCAATGTTGATGAGGCATTGTTCAGTAAGACTCATCCTTTATTGATGTATTGATGAACGTGTTGTGCTTCCCTAAATGAGGGCATTGTAGTCAGCATCAATGGACCCCTCGTGTCTTGAATAGAATTTAATTTCTTTGTTCTCACCCGTCAATGAAGAAGTGATTTGCCGAAGATAAATTGTACGATAACAATTTCTCGGAAGCAAATTTAATGAAGGAGATCGAAGTTTTCAAGTACTTTATGAATAGCTGTAATATTTTCGTATAATTAAAGATAAAACTCCAATTCAATAGAAATGTTTTGAATTCTATAAAAAAATCTGCACAATCATTGTGCGTGTATTAATCTATTCCTTTAGTGTTGAAAGATTGTGTTTTGATTTCATGTGATTGCAAAAACAATTATATTCAGTGAAGAGTGAAGTTCAGTAGGATAAAAGGGTCCACTTATGACTACGTTCTGGCAGGTGAGCGCAAGTTTCGCTTTACATCAACTGAACAGATGTAACCCATCCCTGCACCGCAAAAATAACCATCAGCCAAACGGTACTGGTGAAAATCAAGTTTAAGTAAATCCTGAATTGAATTTAGAGTAAAAATATATTATAGAAAACGAGTAGAGAATCTCTCATTCACATGGAATCAAAATGAACGTCGCAGCTCAAAGTAAATTTTGTCAATGTAAACTGAGTTTGAAGCGTGCGTTGCTTATATTCAGGGTGGTGCTGAGAGGCAAACATATGACACGCTGTCAGACAAGTTAAGTTTTAGGTACTGCAGCACACATGTCTGGTGGAGAAAACCAGGACTGATGAAAAGAATTATTCTAAATTCCCAGTCGTACAAACTCTGGATATGAAATACGAAAACACAATTAAATTTAAGCTTGTCTGTGACTCCTGGATGATCAATGAACCTTGAAAATTTTGTTTCCTCATGTTAATTTTTTGTGGGTTGATCAAATCACGCATGTTCCCCAAGTTACCTGATTTTACAAGCAGCATTCTTCAAAATACTTCAGCCTTGATAATTCATAGATTTTTTTTATTCAAGCGAAATCAAGCCTAAGTATACTGACACATCCTCACTTGGAAATATATAACTACATACCCATAAAAACGACACTCAGAGA
The DNA here is from genome assembly GCA_006783055.1 of Trinorchestia longiramus. NCBI lineage: Eukaryota > Metazoa > Arthropoda > Malacostraca > Amphipoda > Talitridae > Trinorchestia > Trinorchestia longiramus. The sequence goes on along the minus strand of VCRD01002244.1, from coordinate 10,749 downwards.
ACATTTATTCGTTTCAGTAATAACCTTCAGCTTGAAATACTTAACTCCTAGTATTGGAATAATGAGTGCGTTGAGAACTCATGGAGTCACGTCATCATCAAGAATGCGCGTGCGTGACGAGATCTAAAATTTAGCAGCACGGTGCGAGCGCAGTAAGACATGACATAGTTGAAGTAATGTTCCCTTGTCACCGAGTCTGCCCACAAACTTGTTTTCCTCGTAATTACAAACTAATTTTCACTTTAACATTTCTGGGTAATTTCCTAGCACACAGTTGGAGAGTCTTGACGAGTAAATCAGTTTAGCACGCGTAGTACAACCGATGAGCTCAACAGAAACGAGTTTCTCGTAAGTTTAATGGAGGCATGATCAAATTTTGTAGGACTCTGAAGCTTGTAGAACACTGCTTCTCTCACGCATGGCATGACTGAGAGTTCAGCGAGTCATCTCTTATTGGCGCTTTTTTACATTCTATGAACTAATACAAATTATTATAGGTTTGTAAAATGGTGTGGCACTCGGAAGAATTGTGCGACTTTTTATCTTCATAAGGTACCGGAAATTTAAATTTTGAATTCCTTATTTCCTGCGTCGTTAGCTTTAACCTCCAGAAGACTACACACAGTGACAACAAGAGGTTGCGTATTCCAGTTAAAACATACACACTTGCTAGAGAGAGTGTGAAAGACCGTCAATTTTTAAATTCACAGCTCTGGTCTCGAAGGCCATCCATTGGTGGCTGAAAACATTCACCTTCAGCTGTGAAGGAATAGACGAAAGTTTCAACACAAAAAAGTAAACGATAAGTAACGGAAAGATTGACTGAGAGTCTTGGGATTGTCATTGCGAAGGCTTTAATCGCCAAAGAAAAAAATAGTCTCAAACCACAACACTGTTGCCTCAAGTTTACGAAAGAAATCATGGTGAAAGCTCGTTTCTAAATGGATCAAACATCTCAGAATTCTATCAATTAAAAAATTTGCAGATTTTTTGAAGGTTAATATTTTTTACTGAATTCCGTACATATTACACGGATTCCTACTTTGTTGATGGAAAAATCAGATACATTTTTAAAAAATTTCCTTTCAGAGTTTCGATATTTTAGAGCGGTGAGGCACCGAGCAAGACTGCAAGGCAGGGCAGTTAGCCAGGCGGCGGCTTGAAGCTCTGCAGTTTATCCGCATCCGCAGCACTGACTTCATCAAACTTGCGTCATAAAGGAGCATCGAGGCCTGTTGCTAGGCCGGCTAAGCATGCGCCATAATTGTGACCTTCCTCTACGCCACAACTTCCTGAATTACCTTCATTTACGACTACACATACTATGTCTGCTGCCGTATTTACGTTGTAATGAACATAAACCATTTAACTTACAGTGATTCTGTCACGTGTGTAATGTTTACTGGTCACGCAATGAAAATGAATTGTAGAACAGCTCTAATATTTAACTCTGAGCAATGATTAATAGTTTTTTTCATAAGCAGGATGTGTAATGCACGACATTTTTTTCAGTAAAATATTTTATAATAAAATTCTCCATCGGTCTTTACGGTAAACAATAGATTTCAGTACGTTGTGTTGTATCTTAGAATCATTAACTTGTTTGTGTAACACTTTCATCTCATAGCAATTTTTCACGGACAAAATTCTCAGTTAACTGGCAAACTGCCATAATTTCAACTCATAACTGAAATGCAATCTGCCATCTAACAGTACCACTGAAGTCATGCGTGAGGCAAAGCAGAAATGACGACGCTAACGAGCGGAGATTATAGATGGTCGTATCACTTGAGTAGTATCAACTGAAGATTATCTGCCTAGACCAGTGGTGGTGGTGGTCGGTACCAATAGAAAAGATTTGAGAGAGAGTTTGGCACAGGGTGTGCCTAAGTAAAGAGGTGAAACGGAAGGGATATTAGGAGGGAAATAGAAATGAGCGCTCTGCGCACATGTATTGAGTGGTGGGGGTTTGTCATTGGGGTTTGTTCTTGTAGGTGGTCTTTATAAAGAGTCGGCTAGTGGGGGATTGATGCTAGGTGTGGTGTTGTGGGGTGTCATGTGTATTTGGGCGTTGGAGGGGGGCCGAGTATTTTTGTTTTCGAGCTTGGGAAAGCTCTGTGTGGTATTTGTAGAATCTAGACCAGTGAAAGACTACAACACAAATCATTTGCCGAGTTGATATCAGTGATACAGTATCATATTATATGTAAATGTCTCGATGATATGACGATGGTTCACTTTGACATAGAGACGACATAAATATAATATACTATATTGTATTAGATGAAGTATTCAAATTTGAAATACATCAGGAACTTGAATTAGGCCGAAGCCATAGTTCAAAAGAAGCCTACGGAATATAAATGCATTTTATTCGAAACAATAAAATGAATCCTAATTTGGGCCTGGGAGTTAAGCATTGCAGTAAAGCACCACCATGAGAGGAAGCCAGATTATTCAAATCATCATTATTATATTCAGGGCTTAATTAGCGCTGCAGCTCAACAAAGGCGATCATCACAGCGGAAATAATTAAGATTTAGTCTAAGAGGCGGAGCAGAGACGTGAAATTTCTGCGTCTCGTTTAGAACAACTCACTACAACCGGAAATGAGGAAACAGGAAGACGCTTTAAAGTGACAAAATGAACAGGAATAAAGTAGGAAAACACAAAAACGAATACATCTGTGGAAGAGGTTGATCGTTCGGCACACCGGCCTTCTTATGAGAGAGATAGAGAAGCAGAAAATACAAAGGTAAAACCAAATAACTCAACGTACAGCGAGCTCTCCCATTAAAATAGGCCATGAACCATGCTAGAAGCTAGTAATACCGCTGAGGTGGGATAATTCTGTGCTTTTAAAAATACGTTGGTAGCTCAGAGTGTCATAGAGTCTGTGATAATCTCACACAATTGCGCTGCATTGAACGTGAATCAGAATAACTTTCAAATTTGTTTTGCTCTCTACATACGTCTCTGGTTCGGCCTTGAACTGAACTTTTTGAATAATGCCTGTAATTTTTTTACTTGGATCTGGAAACCAGGAGGATTAGCGAGGACGTGACTCCACTCCACCTGAAAGAAGCCATCAATATTTTACAGCATTGGCCAGAGTGGCGCGTGAAGTCAAAGTTCTGCCCTCATACTCGCAGTCTCGAGGCTCTTGGGAGGAGATCAAAGCTGCGCGAGAGCTGCATCGGAAGGACTGCTTAATGGGGAGCCTCGTTTTGTTTAGCTTGCTTTCCAGAGAAGCAGATGCGACTTCTGACGCAAAACAGATGCTTTCAAACGAAGAAGCACTTCTGTTTACGCTATCTGAATGATAATTATTCGAAACTCTCTTACAAAAGACTGCCAGTAATTTTAACGTATTTTTTAGTATGCGAACACGTCAATACTTCACTTACTACATGAGGAAGTTGAGATATAAATATATTTACCAGGAAATAAATAATTATTTCTAGATAAAATTCAACATTAGAATCAATTAGAAACAATTGATTAGAATCAAAACACTGTAGGCTATCGTGCACAACATCAACACAAAGCAGGTAGCAATGAAGTGCTTAACGAATGTAAATGCCGAATTTTTATGGCATCGACCTATTCCTCTTATAGGTTACTCAGAGCACAAGGTAGAGGTCAGGAGAATCTGATTCAATTTGAATGTCTTAAATATACAAGATTGTAATTAGCGAAAGAGCAGAGAAGTCCAGAAATGCAAATCTTACTGCCGTGAATCACACATGAAACTCGAATGGCTTACATCTTTTAACTCTTTGAGGCACAAGATTTGAGGCCCACCATGCAATAAATGTAGTTAAATTGGTGGGTTGCTTAGTATCACACCCTGCCCTAAAGGGTTAAGGGATAAAAATTACATCATCTAAATCAAACTACTCATGTTTCTGTTATTTCAAGTGAGTATTCGAGGCACCAAAGCTGCCACTCAGTTGAAGACGAGGTATAACTTTGCAAGAAAACAGAGACTTATGGCGGGTGTGGTCCTTTCTTTATAGGCTTTTTATTGGGTCGTATGAGAGCATATAGCGCATTGCGGTGACAGTGAGAGTAGCTTACTTCTCTTTTATGAATAATAATCCAAGACCTAATGTTTCTTACATAAAAATCATGAAAGTTATTTTCTAAACAGCGATTGGGTCATAAGTTACATTTTCTCGCGTACACAACACACTGGAGTGTGAACAGAGAAAATTAATTAGGTTCTTCAGGCCGAACAAGGGTTATTTCTGACAGAAGGATGAGTTATCGTTTTTTATGACTCAACAGTCCTCTGCAAGTTTGCTTGTTATTACAGAGACCCATGAATATCTTCATCACAACAGTGAAATAAAATGGCATGTCGTACTTTGAACAAATTTCACTAGCTAATAAGGATCACATTCAAGAAAAGAACAAGTATTCATAGGTCGCAATCTGGAAGAAAATAGAGAAAAAACTCTAATAAAAGAAAGTTAATAATGGGGAAAATGAATGGCAGTAATTCACTGGAATTCCATTTTCAATTCATCATCAACACGCAAAAACAAACATGGCGTGTATGCATGTGTCTACAGAATTGACGTCATGAACATTCTGGTGAGGAAGCGGTTGAGAACTGAGATATTAAATTAACAAAACTTTTAAAACAACAGGAGCTAAGATTTTTCTAATGTTACTAGTAAATGGTAAAATGAAGTGCATTCACTTCAACTGCTCCTGCTATGTGTAGCTAAACGAGATTACAAACAACATTTGAGACACGAAAGTTAGTGATGACGTTGCTACGCTTTTTAAAACTCTGCCTGTTGTAGTGGGCGTTTTGCAGTGAGCTTCATGAGCTTTATGATGCAGTCTGCTTCACAGAAGAAAGTAGTTCCTTCCTTGAGGTAAGCTCAACAGGTGCATACATGCGAAAGAGTTTCATGTCACTTAATATAAAAACGGGGTGATATATGTGTTGTAACTGTTGAAATTTATTCTATTCACACTATTTATTTGTTAGCAAATCCCATTGATAAGTTGGGACGCAGATTAGTGAAGTTGTGAGAGACTTAAGAAAATAAATTCCAGCTAATTGGGACCTAATTATACTCTATCACTTTGATGTGATATTGATGGCAGAAGCCAACATATTCTTAGTTTTCCTAAGGATATCAAGTAAATGCTTCGTTATAACTTGCTTTTAAAATAGCCTAGGAAGATGAATCATTCCGCAATAAAGTAATGAGGATGATCAGTTTAAACAGACACAAATTAATATCATAAATTCTATTGTAATTTGACGCTGTGCACACTGAATTCATGGCAGAAAACTTACAGATATCACGCTGCTACATTCTTAATCTATTGCTTGCTGCTGCAGCAAAAGCAATGCATTCAATAATTCGTCTATGGGGTTATTCTAATTTCCTTTTGTTGGGTTCATTCTTCTCTTCTTTACACAAATTTCATTCGATACTTCTATCCCATCAGGTGAAAATGCTTGAATTAAAGTCCCATGCATAATCTTTGAACTTCTTCAAGTGACATTTTTATTTTGATATAAATGAAATTTAGGAAGCTTAATGTTAATCTTATGAAATATTTTGTTATAACCTCCGGTGGAGCTGCGAGCGCCGCTTACTAAGACTAGAAGTTAATTTTGCTTGAGCATCACAGAGCTCGGGGCCGATTAATCGAGACGTCACGCACTTCAAAGGATTTAATTATCTTTACCAAGGCAGCGTTCCTGATAAAGACGAAAGCAGGAGCAACCAAAACCACAAACGGAAATTCAAAGTGAAGCCTTTCATCACTTTGGAAACTTAGAACTTCCATCCATTTCAATTTTCTGCAATATTGAACACTTCCTGACCGTGCTATACAGCGTGTTTCTGTTAATTACCTTACAAAATATAGTTCTTGACAGTGAAAATTATGTGCACTTGGCAACAAGTTTAGGTTAGAATTTCAGGCTACAGTTACAGTACAGTACAGTACAGTACAGTACAGTACAGTACAGTACAGTTTAGGCTGCAGGATTTTTACTGATGGAAATTTGGAAGACAGGATGTAAAGCAGGTGCTCTTGCGTGGTGCAATTGAAGGGTGGACAGCACTAGTGGACTACTTGCATTTTTTCCCGTGGTAAATATAATATATTTTCCACGGGAAAAAATGCAAGTAGTCCACTCCCGTGCTGTCGCTAACACAGCGCTGACAGAGGCGATTACGATCCAGTAGTTTACTACATGAAGGGTGGACAGCACTAGTGGACTACTTGCATTTTTTCCCGTGGGAAAAAATGCAAGTAGTCCACTAGTGCTGTCCACCCTTCAATTGCAATTCTGACTTCAGGTACTCTCAGCGGTGACGTGTTTGTTCCTGTCATAAATATTATTTTATTTTATCCTATTTTTCATTTGAAGGATAAATTGAACAATGCCTTGTAGTCAATAGTATTCGTAAGCGTCAGTTTATCGTTTTTTATATGTATGAGGATGGCATGCGCAGAAATTTCTGCTCGAATAAGAAATATTGCGCTAGAAAACAACAGATATGTATAAACATCGTGCGTTGAGAATCTTGACGTTGTAGCACGTCTTTGGAATTAAATTTATAACTATAACTCTCCCAAAAAGAGATCTAGCACTGCACCAAAAATGAGAGAGAAGTTGAAGAAAAATAATGTGAGTAAATAAAAAACACACTGTCTAAAGATTTATACATGGTTACTTGAATGAAGAGGGAAGGAGGATAGTTTTTATGACCCTGGTTTGACTTAAGACGTTACAGACATGGAAAGACGTACATGAAAGACGTTACAGATGCAGACCAACAAATCTCTTATCAAATGCAACTCGATTACTTTTACACTCTGACTTTTTTGTTCGTTGTTTAAAGTTATTTCTCACAAACTATGAGATTGTATGTAAAATCATCAAACTTTTACAATTTATGACAGTAACAGTTCTTGAGAAAGATAAGAATGTATGATCAGAATATCCAACACATAGAAAATCCTTATCTTTGTTAAGAGCAGCGCAACCAAGACTTCGAAGATGAAGACCAACAAAGCACATCAATTTGATGAGCAGATCCCGATCTTCAGTGCAGGACTTACGAGAAGTTCAACATGAACTGGTGCTGACACAAGTGATGTGCTTCATGTTCTTTCTTGGACGCTAGATTCAGAGCAGGATTATGATCTTGGGAATCGATCTGTCAATTAACGGCGGGATTTGCTTGCGCATATTTTTCCATCCTCCCTAAATTGTTATTGACCAAGCAGCGACGTTCAGGCGCTTGCAATTTATTTGTAAGCGAGCAACGCGACAGTTCTCTAAAATATCAGCAATTTCAATTACAGATATAAAGCAATTTTGGCTGCAGAGAAACTGTGCCAAGAGACACTGATGACACAACTTGGGCTTTCCAGACCGAATTTTTTATCACCAAAAGCAATTAGTAATCAACATTGTTAAAAATAGTTGGTGAACAATTAAAAAGTTAGGCAGCTCATCGAGGCATTTCATAAATGGCATGCATAAATGGATGCATTTCAAAAGGAATAGTAAGTAAATGGGGGCATTTAAAAAAAGAATAAATAAATGAGAGCATTTCAAAAGGAGGGATAGGTAAATAAGAACATTTCAAAGGAAGAAAAAGTATATGAGAACATTTAAAAGGAAGAATAAGTAAATGAGAGGTTTTGAAACGGAGGTATAAATAAATGAGAACATTTAAAAAAAAGAATAAATAAATAAGATCACTTCAAACAAAGGTATAAATAAATCAGTGCATTTATATAGAAGTATACATAAATGAGAGCGTTTCAAAAGGAAGAATCAGTATAGAAGAGAACAGGAGAACAGGAATAAGTCAATAAGAGCATTTCAAGAGGTGGAATAAGTATATGAGAGCATTTCAAGAGGAGGAATACGGAAATAAATAGCATTTCAAGAGGTGGAATAAGTATATGAGAGCACTTCAAGAGGAGCAATACGTAAATAAGAGAATTTCACGTGGTGGAATAAGTATATGAGAGCATTTTAAGAAGAGGAATACGTAAATAAGGGCATTTCATATGTTATTCGCACTCAAGTATGTAAAGGGAAAATGACAAGAAAGCAGGCACGCAATATTAGAATTATTGATGCAAGTAATCCCAGCTTCCTATTTCCTCCCACTACGACAATAAAAGACTTGGAAGACGGTAAGAAACTGGAGCAGCATAAAGTTTTATGAAGGCAAAATTGCTTGGAATACATTCTGCCTGGACCTCCAGTGGCACATGTGCTTCACTTCACACCTACTGAAGACTTTACTTGAGTCCTGTTCGCGATAGCTGCAACACCTGCTTCCTAATGCTGTTTACTTTTTCCTTCACGAGTTTCAGGCAGCTCTGATAATTGTAATTTTTTTCACTTATTGTATTAACTGATTAATGGGCCTCCATCGGAAATTATTGCTTGCCTGGCCTCCATTAAGAATTACTGCTTGCCTGGCCTCCATCAGGAATTACTGCTTGCCTGGCCTCCACCAGGAATTACTGCTTGCCTGGCCTCCATCAGGTATTACTGCTTGCCTGGCCTCCACATGAGCAGAGTGTCCTAGCATAGACGTGAAATTAACAATGCAGGAACTAGCGTGCCTTGGATGTCACAATGAATGGAATGAACGGCACGCTTCATGTCCGCTACATTTTTTAGACGTAACGAGCGTAGTGAATCAATATATAATCAGGAATACAGAGGGTTAGAAATTGCACTTTATAACAGAACATTTGTGCCCTCACTGAGGGCTTGTTTTCTTACTTATTCACATAACTTCAGGACCATGCAGCAACTCCGCAATCTGACGCAAATGTTTCAGAGTTTCATAGCTGATATCATATTAGATATAATTTCACTTAGAAAATGTCAAAAATGTTCTGAATTCAAAGCTTATCGTGGGCAGAAACGAAGGTAGTTTCTTTAAATAATTTCCGCAGTCGTAACGAAATTTGTTCATGAAGGATTAAATGACCCACCGATTAAAATATATATGTTTGCCCACACCTTTTATAAACCTATAATTGTGTAGAATCTAGTATTTATCCTGTTTTGCTACTTTGATAGTGTAGATTCTACTATGTACTTTACACAACTGATGATGGAACTGGTCTTTGAAGAAGTTTCGCGTGAACATGTTTAATTTAGTCCTCTACTTGGTGTAGAATTTAAGATCATGGCGAATGGGCTTCAACTCTGAAGAATGTTCAGTAATGCACGTTGGTGATAATAACCAGTGTTTCCAACATATGATGAATGACACACGTACTGAAGTAGTACAGAAGCAAGGAAATCTTAGTAACATTGTCACTGAAAATTTCAAGAAAAACCAACAAGGGGAAAAAATGTCAAAAATGCGAGCAGGATCCTTAGTTTCTTTGAAAGAGATTTCAAAAACAAGTTAGAGAACATGATCTTAGCGCTCTATAAAGCGTTAATGCGACCACAGTTAGAATACACAGTGCAACTGTGGTCTACTTCATGAAACATGAAAATATATTTTTAAAATGAAGGTAATTCAGCGTAATGCAACGAAAATGATTCCGGAACTCCGCAATCTCTCTTACGAAATCTGTTTTCAGCAGCTGCAGCTCATCTTTTAAGAACAAAAAAGACTGCGAGGACAACTTATCGGGACCTATAGGTATTTCAACGGCTTTGTCGATGTTACCCTAAAAGAGCTTTTCGACCGAGACGATAACGTGCGAACCAGGAATAACAACCAGAAACTAGCAATAAGAACCTTCACTACAACTCAAGCTCTCAATTTCTTTGCAGTTAAAATTGCCAGGAAGTAGAACCAGCTGCCTGAAAATATCGTTTCTAATGGCACTGTGAAGACGTTCAAAACTTGTCTCGACAAGTATCACATAAGGAACTCCTCAGTTCTACGAGTTTAAAGTACAGATTCCATATCTATCATCACTTCTGAGGCTTGTCAATGTTGGCGGTGCGTGTGCTTGACTAAAAAGCATGTGAGTGATTATGGTACGTGCTCGTGGCTGGAATATTTGTGTGTGATTGAGGTGCATGTGCGTGATTGATGCCTTTACGTTAGACAGCATGGGACTTGGGTAGCAACCCTAGAAAGGACCAAACGGCTCGTTCCTGTTGTCATGTTCTATTCTATTTTGCTAGTATTTTATTTCCTTATTAATTTCGAGTGAATGCAAAGGATACGTTAGATGTAAACTTTATTGAATTCACATACATCACAGGTGCTCCTCAGTGAACAAATGGAGACAAACTGAACACAGTTTTATGTGTCTCAGCTTACACAGTTGAACTGACAAAACAAACGTCAACTCGCAATTTTTGTGCCTGCACCGACTCCCAGAAATGTTGTCCCACACAAATGCTCGTCCAGGTCAACAGCTCACATATGTAGCTCCTGATGCAAGAAAGATGCAGACTGTAAAACCAACTGTCTGCTTATATCGTGCAGTATTACAATTCAAATCAGATTAAACTAAGAGCCCCAGTCTCGTTTTGTGGTTTCCGTCGCAGACGTGTCATGCAGTTGACTTGTCAGGGGTGCATGGCATGGGATTTGGGTCACTTGAGGGCTCATCAGGACAAGGAATGGTAAACTCTTTCAAAGTAATGACAAACGAGTAGCTCTAGGGATTATTTTGACTTGTCAGGGGTGCATGGCATGGGATTTGGGTCACTTGAGGGCTCATCAGGACAAGGAATGGTAAACTCTTTCAAGGTAG
>VCRD01002243.1:65923-94469 GCA_006783055.1 Trinorchestia longiramus | reverse complement strand
TCACTACGCGTTGAGTTCGACCTGTGAGCCAGTTTCGTATCCATCGGGAGTAGTTGCCTCGTATTCCATGCGCTTCCACTTTGGCTCTTGAAACACTTACAATCTATAACTATAGATTGTAAGATTGGTATAACTTCCACCCTGTGCCCCGCCGTACTTAATTCAATTTTTCTCTCACATATTTTAATTCATTTTTTCATAATTAGAAATGGAGATAAGTTACATCAAACCCAATATAGCGCTACGATAAATAATAAAAATTCTGTAGATCCACACATCGATGATGAACTCTGGGATGCCACCCTGTCATATGTTGTATGTTGTACGTTGTGTGAGTGTTAGAGGGAATTAAAGGCCGTTTACAAAGGCCCAAAACAATGCTGGCTTTCAAATCCAAGTCTAAGCCTAAGGTGATGTATTCGTACTCCATGGTACTACAAGCACCATTCGACTTGGACCGAGTTCGGTTCCGATCAAACGGCGGCATGTAAAAATGAACGTATGTTAAACCTTATAAAAAACGTATTAGGTACGGTATCGTGTAAAACCTTAATCATATGAAGTATTTTCTTAGGACTTTCGTGTAACGCAGAAGCATTATTTCGTTCTTTTTAAACTAATGTACTTCTAATGTTATAGTTTAATCATGTATTCACTGTACAATGTATTCCCCAGGCGGTTTTTCAAAGTGCATGTTAAGATTCTTATCTTAATATCTACTTTATCCCAAGGCGTTTTCTTAAAAAAGTGCATGTTAAGATTCTTACCTTAATATCTACTTTATCCCAAGGTATGGTTTGTAGAACCTCCAGCTCCACACCTTCGACGTCAAGACTGAAGTAGTGGACAGTGGTGACGTTGAGGGCAACCAGCAGAGAATAGACGGGGAGACACTGCACTTCAGCCAGTCCTGCTTTATTGGTGCCCAATGCCACATTTTGATTTATTTTACCCAAGTTGAAGCGTTGCTCAAACATCACCTGAACAAAAGCACAAGAATAATTATTATGTATGTCCATAGCGCACTCTAAATTTGTCCAAGTTATGTCCATAGAACACTCCAAGTTATTTCCATAGAACACTCCAAGTTATGTCCATAGAACACTCCAAGTTATTTCCATAGAACACTCCAAGTTATGTCCATAGAACACTCCAAGTTATGTCCATAGAACACTCCAAGTTATGTCCATAAAGCCCTACAAGTTATGTCCATAAAGCCCTACAAGTTATGTCCATAGAATAATTCAAATTATATCGAGTTTCTGATCAATTTAGTGGTTTACGTTGACCACCTCGTTGCTCTAGAACTAGAAACCTAACACGCAAAACGATGTAGAACTGACGAGAAATAGGGACAAATACATTCAAAAAAGATGGTGAATGATTAATGTTGTAAACAATGGTCAGAAATACTGGATTGGGAGTGTTAAAAATATTAAAATATTGGTGGAGTATTGTAAACATTGAAGAACTGCAACAAATTTTCGTGGGGGATTTTATACATTCGAGTAGTATTGTAAACATTAAAGGAATGTTGCAAGCATTTGTGAAAGATTTTATGCATCCGACAAGTATTCCGACAAAGAATATATATATATATATATATATATATATATATATATATATATATATATATATATATATAAATAATGTGGAGTGGAGTCAACATTAGAGTAGTGTTGCAAGAAATGGTCAAGTGTTGAAAACATTAGTTGAGATTTATAAATATTGAGTGAGTTAATGCAGGGTCCTGCACTAACGTGGACTGTTGCACACTAAAATGAGTGAGCCACACGAAAGTTGAGTGTTGAACACTAAGGTGGAACCTTTCCCAGTGTCACTAAAATTAAAGAATCTTCAGAATCAGATTTAGAAAATTTTATGAATCTCCTGATTGATTGACTACGATAGGCACTAATTAACTAATACGTAGACTTGGATAAACATACATTACATGCTCTATACATACCACTGAAAAGTTTACACGACACTAACAGCAAAAATCAAGTTCTGTGAATTATGTAAGCGTGGTCGGAGGGGCTTCCTGCAACGCGTAACAATTCCTTCAAGGTAACCAAGGCTTCGTATTGATCACAATGCGAAACAACAAACAAAACTGGGAAGCGCATCACTGTTTTTGCATACCGACCCTCGTCCCCAGCGCTCAAATTCTGTGAGAGCAATAAGAAAATATCGTCACTGTACTCACAATTAATGAGGTGATAATCTTGTCACTGTTCTCACAGTCAATGAGGTGATAATCTTGTCACTGTACTCACAGTCAATGAGGTGATAATCTTGTCACTGTACTCGCAGTCAATGAGGTGATAATCTTGTCACTGTACTCACAGTCAATGAGGTGATAATCTTGTCACTGTACTCACAGTCAATGAGGTGATAATCTTGTCACTGTACTCACAGTCAATGAGGTGATAATCTTGTCACTGTACTCACAATCAATGAGGTGATAATCTTGTCACTGTACTCACAGTCAATGAGGTGATAATCTTGTCACTGTACTCAGTCAATGAAGTTTTATCAAAGTGGTACCTGCTCGACTTACTGCCATCACAGATAGTTCTCCAGCGTATCGTGAGAAAACTTTTTATATCCATTAGTCAAGTATCGATAAGAGCATGGCAGACACAAACGACCAACATTTTAGCAATGAGAGCTCAGCAACTGCCGCATAGCCACTTGTTTTCGAAACTTTTCAACAAATTTGCAAACATTGCATTTTTCAGCGTATTTCTTAATATTGACCCTCAAGCTTTCAAGTCTTTTGTCACTTACTTGAACAATAAATGATTGAGCAAGTATAAAAAATACAACAGTAAAATATATAACATCAATTTCCAAAAGCAAACTTTTCTACTTTTCCAAAGAAAATTGTTATCTCACTATAAATGTCACTCAGGAATCTGTGCTTACTTAAATCTAGCAATTGCAAACGAAAAAAATCAAGTTTTTCGTTGGGGAAAGCTTTAGATTTAAAGTGTTGAGTTATCTAGGCGTAAATTCCTAGTAGAATAAATGTTTACTTCCCCTTACAAGGCGGAGAAATAAAGGCACACTGGCGAGCACATATTTACTACAGCTATTGGTTTCATATAGCTTTTAAATTTAAATTTAAATAAAATCAAAAAAAAATTACGACGGCAAGCCACTCCAAAATTGCGATTGTCGACTTAAATGATTTTGTATATTGAGAAACGTACATAAAATTAGATGGAGTAATTAAAATACTTGGCAATTTACTATTCACAACATTGTCCTATAATGTTCATAAGTTTTCCTACTTACGTATATACAGAGCTTTATCAAAACAGTAGTACGTGCTCAACACGCGACGGTACAGACGCCTGTGAGGGTCACTGTGTACGATCAAATGAAGACAGAAAATTACAACACAAATGCATGCACTTCACCCTTGTGATAAGTAGCGTAAATGGACCATCTAAATATCAAGTATAATGGTACTCGCATTTTTAATATTCTACACTGCATTTTCACTTTAGTCCACAACTGGGCTAGGTGGCAAAATCGTCTCAAAGAGTTATGTAAATCCGTTGCCGGCGTTAAAAAGTTCTCCAGGTCTAGGTGAAGAACTGGGTGAATTTTCACCCCACAAGTTCTGGTATACTCTTCATGACTGTCAATGTAGAACACAACTCTCGTAGACAAATCAATCCGAAGCTAGAGTGGTATTTCCACATCGTTTGATCGTATTAGACACGCGTACCAGTGAAGGCGTGACTGCATTCCACAACGTCGAGCAAATTGCATTTCCATCATACCCAAGGGGCCAGCGCTATCCAGTATGATCCGAACGAACACGATTGCTACAGTAGAGTGATCGATGTAATGAGTGGAGCAGCCAAGTATAGAGAAAAAATCCCTATCACTATGCAAATGCAATGGAAAATTTTTGAAGAATATATTGGTCAGAAAAGGTATTGAAGAAATAATTACCAGGTGATGTTGGAAACGATTATTTTTCAACGGAAACGATACAACGAAGACTTGGTGTAACGTAGTTGCTCGTCGTTCAGTATGCTTAGCGTCTCATGGTTTTATTAGTGTTTCAATGCAGTAAAATCCGAATGAATGAGAACAAGCTCCGCTCTTCAAATTGGACGAATTTACGAACACGATCGAATTGCTAACGAGGGAACTCGATGACCGAGATTCATTGGACCAGTATTTTCTTTAATTTTGCTGACAGTGTTACGAAACGCTTCTGGTGGTATGGCATGACGCTCTATCTTGTTGAAACTCAATGCAACAAATTGGTTGCGTTATTCAAACTAAAAACCTACTTATTCAATTTTCAGTCCTCTTTCATTGAATATTAGAGTAGTTTTGTCCATAATTTACAGATGTAAAAGTAAAAATTACAACTAAAGCGTATTTTGCTGTTCTAAAGCTCTGCGTCATACTATTAACACTTTGACTGCGATTCCAAAATTAGTCCGTACGAATAACACAGTACGTGTACATATATGGCGCACATCGCGGCCAAAGTGTTAATCCTTTACTTTATTCTGAAATCCATGATCAGGTCATATTTGACTTGTATCTCATTCGTTCACAACACGTTCAGCTGCACGCCTAACACAGATAAGATTCAACTACATCTTTACTCACGTAAGTCTTTTTTACTTTCATGGACTCAGAAATTATCATGGCTGGCCTTTCATATCTTAAAGACTAATATCGGTCTTCATTGAACCAGCTTATCATTTGGTTGTTAGCCGCGGATTAGCACGCAACTGTCCTCGTACTTTCGAAGGACACAGCTGAAGGTTTTTCAATTTGGGTAAGATGTTTTCAGTATTTTTCAATCACTTCATGATATATTAAACTTATCACGTTCGATTGAAAAGCTTACAATCGTGGTTTAAAATTTCGCTACTCTATTGATTCTAGAAAGTCAAATATCAATAGTCTTCAAACGAACATTACCTGAAATAAACATTTAAAAATGATGACATTATTATTAGCATGTAAATTAGTGCAAGTGTCTGGAAGAATAAACGTAAATTTGGTTAGAAATGTATTGAGAAGTCGCTGTTGCACCCTCCAATTATTGAAGCATCGTGTAACGTCTTAGCATTGTATGAGTACAGTAAAGCACGGTTAATTAACTCATTGGTAAGGTGAAGAAAGACTAAATACTGCAGTAACACTCTTTGATGGACACACTAATATAAACCTTCGAAATGAGAAGACTAGGGGAGCATTGAACTGCTAAGTTAGCACTTACCGAATGAGGGAAAGGCTTTGTGCTGAGGCAGGCGTTGGAAGTCCAAACCTTTCTGTGCTTCTGGACGACCATCTTGTAGTTTTTAGGGTCCCCCTCCACCAGGAGACCCTTCCAGCCGAGTTTCTTCTCAAACACGAGGGAATTGGACCGCGTTTCCCCATCCAGCGCACCGCACTCGATGAAGAAACCATCGCGCTGAAACGTGTCTTCAAAGTTCATGTATCCAAGTTACTGCTATATTCGAGTGAAACACGAGTAAAAGTTCAATTTGTCTAGGTTAGTCTATGACGTGCAGGTATAGTTGTAGCTGATACAGGCTGGCGACTGAGGAATATTGTTGTGTAAAATGCTGACACAACTCTGATGTTATTATCTGATGAATAATACATTTAAAATTTGTGCTACATCATATTTAGCCGTGAATATTTATACAAATTTTAATGCTGCTGTTAGTATGACCTGCAAAGACACGGTGAATAACATACGCTAACGGAGGATAAGAAGAACAGAAAGAATTATGAGAAACAAACAGTCCGTTTACAGGAGTGTGCGACAATTTGGGGGTGAGACGTTTGCTGTAAACAAATTCAATCTTACAGAAATATAAGAGTTTCTTTTATTTATCTAAACCTATGGAAAACAGGCTACAGAAGACAACATTACATTAATTTCAGGCATGGCGCAGGAATCTGAATTTACAATTCACAATTCTCTTTCTTTCGAGCTTCCTATTCTCGACTTCGAGTTCCTAACGCTATGTTCCCAGTTTAAATATTTAGAAATTTCCTAACTCAGTTGCATGCAGCTCCACAGACCTGCAACTGATATGTATTTTCAAAGTAAATAAAGCGCAATGTAGGAAATTTTCAATCCCGATAGCAACCTAATTTCTAAAACGATATCCTTCATTCGACGGATAATCGTGCATCCGCAACTTTTTCTACTTGTCTCTTAGTTTTCATGCTTGAAAAAAAATCGTACTAAGCAACACAGACAATGCAATCAGTTAGAATATATTCCACTCTGAATTAGAGACAAGAAGTGAGCAGCTCGTTCTAAAACCAGCATGTCCAGCTCTACCTAGCAAGAGCTGCAGTACAATCAGAGAGAATGCCGACTGTTTGTGGACGCTGAGAAACATAGTAGTCACACAGTCTAATTTTTAATACTTGTCTAAGCCCTGCTAGCTAGATAATGTTGGTATTAGCAGTATCTTCTCTTTAAAAAATTTAACTTAAACTCAACGTAGCACAACGAAAAATTCGTACTTGAAATTGACAGCTGAAATAGCTCGCTTAAAACAGCAATTCGTACGTTACACTAAACCAAACTACTACACTCTGATATTTTGCTTATTAATTCATCGCTATAATTTCTTTACCAAAGCACATTCGTCCAGGAAACACTGATGTATTTCAGTATACAAGCTGTGTACAGTGTACCCGTAGTCTAGATCTGAGTTCTGCTTAAGAAAGAGGAGTCTCAGAATATCTGTCTTCGAGCTGTCATATTTTTCACGCATTCCGACACAAGCGTAGACCACTACACTGCTACAGCGTGTCACCCACTGACAACCAGGAAGCCAGCACCGTGTTCACTATACAGTACACCATGTCCACTATACAGTACACCGTGTTCACTATACAGTACACCGTGTTCACTATACAGTACACCGTGTTCACTATACAGTACACCGTGTTCACTATACAGTACACCGTGTTCACTATACAGTACACCGTGTTCACTATACAGTACACCGTGTTCACTAAGCAGCACTAAGGTGGTTCGTTCTCTCCTGAACACCAAGTACATATGGGCACATTGCACTAATATACAGCATTACGCAACATTACAGAGCATTACACAGCATTACGCAGCATCATGCAGCATTACGCAGGATTACGAAGCATTGCGAAGCATTACGCAGCATCATGCAGCATAACGCAACATCATACAGCATTATGCAACAAAACGCAGCATTGCGAAACATTACGCAGCATTACGAAGCATTGCCAAGCATTACGCAGCATCATGCAACATTATGCAACATAACGCAGCATTGCGAAGCATTACGCAGCAATTTTTCTCGCTCAGTGCCAGGTTTCCAGCCGCTCACTTCTGCCCAGTCTTGCTTTCCAGCGCCGATTTTCTTACCAAACTTGTTTCATTTGGCAACAACTATTTTTAATATATCTTTCAAACAACGTTATCGTTATTTAAACAACTAATGATTTTAAATAGTTAATGTTATGTAAACAGTTATTATCGTTTTAACAGTAAATGGCATTTAAGTATTTAATGTTATTTAAAATGTTTACGCAATTTAACCGTTAATGTTATTTAAAAAATTAATTTCATTTAAAAAATTAACCCTATTTAACCGTGAATGTTATTTGAACCTTCCATTTTATTTTATTATTATTATTATTAACAGTTAAAATAATTAAGGTTAGTCAAAACCTTTCATTCTCTTCAACAATTTTGATTTTATACGAGGCTTAAGTATTGATATTTTTAACAACTATTCCATGCAAAAATTTCATGATTAAATAACAACTGTATTATTAGTCAACACGTATACGGTTTATATCATAACTGTAATTTTAATTAATAACTTTGAAATACATTTCAAAAGTATTGCTGGACTTAATATCGCTCAATTTTATTTAGAGCCTTTTCAAATGCAACATTCGATTTATTTGCCTTACTGTTCATTGAAGGAACCATTTCTGTAAAGCATCCAGCTGTTAATTGAATTTTACCATATCAACATCATCTTTACTTGGTTGTGTGTATGTTTACTTGGTCATAGTGAACTTTATCATGTCAATGTCCTCTAAACTTGACTCTGTATAATCAACTTTATTGTCAACGTAATCTTTAATAGACTACCACTTTCACTTTGGATTTGCTATCTCTAGTTAGCTACTGTTATTTGTGCTACGCGACAACTTCACTCTGTAATTGTTTTTCTACACTTTGTGACAGTTAGCTTCACTCTGTAATTGTTTTTCTACACTCTTTGACCGTTAGCTTCACTCTGTAATTGTTTTTCTACACTCTGTGACAGTTAGCTTCACTCTGTAATTGTTTTTCTACACTCTGTGACAGTTAGCTTCACTCTGCAATTGTTTTTCTACACTCTGTGACAGTTAGCTTTACTCTGAGACTGTTAGCTTCACTCGGGACTCGTTATCTTTGTTTAAGAACTGCTCCTTCAACATTGAATTTTTTACCTGAACCCAGTGGCTACTACATTTCTTTGGCAATAATGTAAATGCCATCTTTATTGTAGTGGGCCATATGTGTATGGAAACTAACGCTTTTATGATACTAATATGAGCGCATGTTAACGTACGAGGTGTAGTCTCGTTATTCTTACACGAACGAACTAACGAACGACTTTTCAAATCAGATTTAAGAACACTTTTGTCAAGAACATCATTTCAAGTACATCAAGAACATTAAAGATTTCCTTCCAAAAACAGTCTGTTGAAGATGTATGAAGGAACATGTACGGACGCATACACTAAAAAGACAAACGTGGACAATGAAGGCAGAGACATGTATACGTAACCACACAGACACACACTCTTACACATACACAGAGGCGCATGCCAAGGCATGCAACAGCCGCAGAGTCCCGGAAGTGATAAAAGTGTTGGAATCAATATCACTGCAACATGACCACACGTATCCGTCTCTCCTGCCTCCACTCTCACACGCTCGCCACATTCCGGACCCATTAAAGTACGACGGTTTCTATATATTTCTCACTGCAAGTCCACATTCGAAGCTCAAGAGTCTAGACATTTTGGTTGAATCAAAGATTTCTTATAAACGGATGCAGACAAGTCTTCATTTCGAAAAGAAATATTCTGCATCGTGATTATAAAATATATAAGGGAAGTGTCTCTCCTTATCACAGTTTTTTTGTGTTTGTTCGCTCCGGGAAATGAGACGCAAAAAAAAGTTCACTGAGCAATGATATTTTTTAAATGTCAACACCTTGTAGGGCAGCAAGTGTAGACAGAGATAACGTTCATTTAGAACATAACCACGTAGAGAAACTTAAGAACATCACTTTTGTTTCTTAATAACTTAGCTGCAGTGTTATTTAGACGGGATCACAATTCACAATAAAATCCAGTCCGGAAGAAGACAAGCATAAGCTTTGCATTAAAAAAATGAAACAAATTCCCAAGTACATTTGATTTATGTCGCGAAACTGCGAGGCAATAATTTTCCAGAAAAAATAAGATTTACAACTTCGGTGCCATCTGGACATGTCTGGAGGAAGGGGAGAAAGCTCCACCTCCACCTAAAATATTACTGTTTAACATTTAATTACTTACATTGATTTCACACCTGAACGAGTCAGACATGGTTGTTTTTCACGGAAAGAGTCTTGTACTCTAAGTGACATTTATTCATAACAACACTCGTATCAATAAGAAAACTATGCTAAATCAGATAGAAAAAATAAAAATTGTTTGAGATAAGTTTTTGCATTTCGCTACCCTACCAAGTGTATGAGAAACGATGACGGTAAAACTCTTTTCGCAGCCTACCTCGACTATAACTCAAACAGATACATGCAGGCCTCGAAATAAATTTTTCCAAACGTAAGTTAAGTTCAAGATGAAACCTTGAAGATTTCAGAACTTTTCAGCTACAAGTTTAGGGATCAGTCTTTTCTTTGTACTGAAAGATCATGACGTAACAAGCAAGAGGTTGACGCAAACTAATACCAGACACCAATAAATGCAAAATACAACTGATGCTAAAAGTGAATGCACTCGAACACGACAGTGGAGCTACACAATGGCGATCCCATAAGAATTGAAATGAAATAAACCAAACACCTAACAATAGCCACAAAAACAAATGGATTTTAAAAACTGCGTTGCTGAATCTACGAAACACCCAATTCCGAATGTGTCGTTAGTGACAGACAATTTCAACGAACCCTCACGAGGAGAGTTTATGAAGCACCGAGGAGCGAGGGTCCCCAAAACGTACACAGAAAGACTAGTGTTCATTCCAATGAATCGTCAGTCTGAGAGCACATAGTTGGAAGTGAAGTTATCAAGCTTGAGATTTCCTGAATTTGTTAAAAGTTTTTGCCCACTCGGAGACTAACTTCGTACAATAAAAGAGGTAGAAAAACATCTTAGCATTTTGAACCCATAAAAGTCACCCGGACCTGACGGCCTTGCTCCCTGAATACTCAAAGAAACAGCCAAGTAATTAGCAAACCCTTAGCAAACATCTTTACTCGAGCGCTTGAAACTGAGATACTTCCGGAGGATTGGAAGCAGGCATATGTCACTCCTGTTTTTAAAAAGCGGAACAAACAAACATAATAACTATCGTCTAATCAGTCTAACACCTGTTATCAGTAAAACTATAGAAAGACTACTCAAAGTCCGTATAACAAAGCACCTTCATAACCACAATCTGATTAATGACACTCAGTTCGGATTCAGGGGAAAAAGTAGCTGCCTCACAAACCTCCTACACCTCTTTGGAGAAGTCAACCGCATACATGACCGTACAAAAGTTGTAGACCTCGTATATCTCGACTTTCAAAAAGCCTTTGACAAAGTTCCCCCGAAAGTTTCATAGCCAAAATGCAAGCGCATGGAACACAAGACAACTACTTCCAATGGATATGAAACTGGCTCTCTGATCGCACTCAATGAGTGATGATTCACGATAAAGCCAGTGATTCGACGCACGTAGCATCTGGAGTCCCTCAAGGAAGCGTTTTAGGCCTGCTCCTCTCCATCATCTACATACATCAGGGGTCGGCAAAGTGGTCGATATCGACCCCTGGGGGTCGAGAACAAAACTCAAGGGGTCGATAAATTTATGGGGGTCGGAAGGGGGTCGATTAAGGAAAATAAAAAGAATCAATTCGATTCTTCAAGACCTTGGATAAAAATACATTTTTTGTAGAAAAATTTGAAATTCGGTCAAATTTTAATCTACAAAATAAGAATGGAAAACTTCAATACAAATATGTTGTAAATCAAATTAAATGTTAAGAGTAAACAATTGCTTACAATGCAGTAACCGCAGTCGAGACAGCGTGCGCTAGTGACAGCTACTCGAAGCCTTACCTCGAGTGCAGTATGTGTGTATGTCTGGCGTGTGCAGACGACGCATACACAAAACATGCACAGCACAGAGAACCAAGTACACTCTCACTCCTTCCACGCGATACTTTTTACAGTATACTTACTTGTACAGGGTGTCCCAGAAGTAACTGACTCTTTTGATTTGCTAATAAAATTAAAACTATTAACGCTAGGATACTGAAACTTGTTTCATTCGAAAGAAAAATCTTTTTGTGTTTTATTAGAACTAGGTTTTGAATATAATGTCTTTTAAATGATGGCCATGGTTGTTTTAACAACTTAGGGTTCGTTTCTTTGTCGTTTCCATAACGCTCCTTAGTGTATCAGGCGATAGTTGTCTTATTTCAGAACAAATTTTGTTTTTAAGTTCTTACAGATTTGTTGAATTGGTTGGTTACATAAACCCTTGACTTCAGGTAGCCCCATAAGAAGAAATCGCATGGGGTCAAATCTGGAGAACGAGGGGGCCAAGGAATGTTACCAAATCGTGAAATCAAATGTTTTGGAAAGCACTCATTTAACAATGTCATCGTTTCTCTTACTGTATGGGCCGTGGCTCTATCCTGTTGAAACCAAGTATTGCGTAGGCCACGTCTCCCAATTTCAGGAATTAGAAATTCGCTAATCATAGTTCGGTATCTTTCACCATTAACTGTTACTGTTGCGCCATCATTATTTTCAAAAAAGTATGGGCCAATCACATTGGAAGCAGTTATCCCGCACCACACCGTTACACGAAGAGAATGCAGCGGCCTTTCTTGAATTTCTCTCGGATTTTCATCGCACCAAATTCTAGAATTATGTCTATTTACATGGCCAGACAAGTGAAAGTGAGCTTCGTCAGAGTAGATAATGGTTTCGATGAAAGAGGCATCCTCACACAAACGAATAAAAGATTCGGAATAATTAACACGACTGTGATAATCTTTAGGCAATAACTGTTGGGTTAATTTAATTTTGTAAGGATATAACTTCAAGTCTTTTTTAAGAATGCGGTGTAATGTCGATCGGGAAATGGATAATTGATTTGAACGTTTTCTGATGGAGGCTTTATGATTATCTGTAACACTTGCAGAAACTCGCTCGATTACAGCTTCAGTTCGAGTTGATTTTAATCTTCCAGATCGTTGTTTATCATTAACATTTCCAGTGTCCGTAAATTTTCGATACACCGATTTAATTGTGTTCTTCGAAGGACTGGTTGTTGTTCTGAAATAATTTCTGTAATCACGTTGCACTTCTGTTGTTGACATTGTCCGTGTGTAGATTTGCAAAATTCTTATACTTTCTTCTTTGCTGTATGGAGACATGATGAATATTAAGGGTTTGCAATGAAGCAAATATCAAATGTCAAGCTGGTTCGTAAATAGGATACCAAGTATCCTATTGTGCCATAAAAAGGTTTTTCTTTCGAATAAAACAAGATTCAATATACTAGCGTTAATAGTTTTCGGTTTAATAGCAAATCAAAAGGGTCAGTTACTTCTGGGACACCCTGTATCAATTTTTAGTAATTATTAACGATGTTACATTTTATTATTTTCTGTGCTTACTGGGCCGATACGATATAATAGCTCTCATCATATTTTGGTCATACACTTTGTCGTTGAACGAATTAGAACGAGCTCGTAACACGTTCGAAACAGCCTCAGTCTCGTTTGCGGGTGCGTACAAGGTCATTTGCTCTTAGTTGCCCGCCATCTTTCGTTTGGTTTGTGCCGGTCTCTTGCTGCTTATGTTATTGTGTTTAAAACTTGCACTGCTTTTTGCATAAAGAATTATTTCCAATACTCATAATGACCAATAGCAATGCTAAGAAAAAATGTAGGCAATATTCTCCAGAGTATTTGAAATTTGGCTTTGCACCATCGCTTGCTAACGAAACTATGCACATGTGTTTGTTGTGTGAAAAAACTTTTAGCAATGATGCTATGAAACCAGCTAAAATGAAAGACCATTTAGAAAGGATCCATTCTGATAAAAAAAACAAAGATCTTGATTATTTCAACACGTTGAAAGAAAAATTAAGATCTCAGCCAAACTTGAATGCATTTTTAAAATCATCTGCTAGCGCTGATAGTGAAGGAGGTTTGAAGGCATCATACACATTTCTCTTAATATAGCAAAGAAGGGCAAACCGTACACTATTGGCGAAGAGATCATATTATCTGCTATAAAAGATCCAATCGGAAATGTTATGAAGGAAGACTCTAAACAAGTTCAAAAATCCATACCGTTAAGTGCAAGATCTGTGCAGCGGCGCATTGAGGAAATGGTCTTTGATGTTGAACAAACTGTAACCTCAGAACTCCAACATTCTAAATTTGCTATTCAACTTAACGAATCAACTTTTGGAAGTTCAAATATCCTCATGGCTTATGTGAGGTTTTATAGTTCGACTCTGAATAATAGTGTTGACGAGTTTCTCTTTGCTGATTATCTTGAAACTGATTCAAAAGCTAAAACGATTTTTTTATGCTTGGAAGAATACGTATTTGAACAAGCACAAAATTCCGTTCGGTAATATTAGAGCGGTTTCAACCGACGGCGCACCAGCTATGGTAGTTCGTTACAGAGGTTTTTCTGTCTTTCTTAAGGAAAAGGTTCCTACTGTATATGCTGTTCACTGTGTTTTACACAGACAGCATCTTGAAGCAAAAAAAACTGAGTGGTGAACTGCATGAAGCTTTGCCTGCAATAAAATTAAAGCCCATCCTCTGAATTGCCGACTATTTGCAAAACTATGTGAAGAAAATGATGAAACTTTCAACCATTTGCTTCTGCATACTGAAGTAAGGTGGTTATCAAGAGGCGATAGTTTGCAGAGGCTTGTTGAATTATATGATTCAACAGAAGAATTTTTAAGAAATATAGATACATCATTATGTGATGAATTAAAACGGTGCAAGAGCCTTTTGTTTTATTTGGCAGATCTCTATTCAAAATTTAACGAAGTACAAAAACGTCTTCAAGGCAAAAATGTAACAATCATTCATGCTCGAACAATTATAATGGGCTTTTAAGTAAAAATTGAGCTATTTAAATGTTCACTGGCACGTAAAGATTGCAAATATTTTTCAAACTTGCGAATGCTGAAAGAGTCTGAGAGCTTTTTAGACAGTGACTTGGAGATATATATTGAACATCTGAATAAATTAAGAGAAGACTTCAAAACACGTTTCCACGATTTGGAAAATATGCACGTTCCCGAATGGCTTGTCACTCCATTTGATATGAAAACAGACAATAAAAGTAATGAATCTGACTTAGAAGATGAACTTGTCGAAATGTGTGTAGATCTGGAAGCTAAAGCGTTGTTTGAACGTAGGACCCCTACTGAATATTGGACCCATGTCAGTACTGCCACTAAATATCCCAAGCTCAAAGTAAGAGCCGAAGATTTATTGCTTGCATTCCCAATTTCATATATGGTTGAAGCTGGTTTTAGCCATGCGAATGCAATTCTAACAAAGCATAGAAATAGACTAAACTTGGAAAACCGAGGTGATTCACGGTTAAAGCTTACCAATTTTAAACCAAATATCAATAGCCTCATCAAGCTCATCCATCTCATTATTATCAAGTTTATTGATAAATAGGTAAGTTAATGTATTTTTCATTATTCTGTTTTGATAGAAAGCATATTGCGTATTTCCATGGCAGTTAATATTATTGTCAAGTAGCACGTTTGTTTTATATAATTAAGTTCATATCAATTTTTCAACGATAAGTATTGTTAAATTTCGAAACAGTCAAAATTCTCTATAGGTAGGTAAACTTCTATTCTTTTCTCTTTTACTTTATATCAGTGAAGACTGCCTCTTTCTCTTAATACATATATATTCAACCATTGTATAGGGTACAACATAAGATTGGTTTGGTTTATAACATTTCTCTTTATTTTTGGTCATCAAAAATGTCAATAATGGTTTAATATTTTTTTTTCACCTATTTGTATGTGTGTGCATGGAGGGGGTCGATGTAAATATAAATATCCCATGAAGGAGTCCACGGGTAAAAAAGTTTGCCGACCCCTGATCTACATCAATGACTTGGATGTCGGAATCACCAGTAAAATCAAGAAATTCGCCGATGGTACGGAACTCTGTCACAAACCGTTCACCTAGACCTAGAGGGACAGTAACTATCCAATCAGACCTCAACCGTCTTCTGCAATGGACGGAAACTAGGCAAATAAGTTTCAACATTGATAAGTGTTCAGTAATGCACGTTGGTGCAAATAACAGTCATTTCCAACAAAAAATGAGTGAGATAACTATTGAAGTAGCACAGCAACAAAGCGATCTAGTTATCAGTATCACTGAAAATCTCAAAAATTATAAACAAGTAGAAAAAAAGCGTCAAAGAACATATTATAAAAAGAAGAAAATTCAGCGTAAAGCAACGAAAATGATTCCTGAACTTTGTAATCTTAGCTACAAAATACGTTTTCAACAGCTTGAACTCATCTCCCTAGAACAAAGAAGACTGTGAAGACAACTGATTGAGACCTTTAAGTATCTCAACGACCTTAACGATGTTACTCTGGAAAATCCTTTCGAAAGAGACGGTAACGAACAGACGAGAAATAATGGCCAAAAATTACAAATGAGAAACTTCAAGACATTTCAAGCTTCAGACTTCTTTCTAGTTAAAACTGTCGCACCTTGGAACTAGCTGCCCGAAAACATCGTTTCTCCTGACGCTGTGAACACATTCAAAAATTGTCTCGGCAAATATTGGATTAGAAACCCCACCAGTAATATAACGTATTGATTCTATGTCTCTAACTCCTGAGGCCTGTGTATGATCGTGGTACATGTGCGTGACTGAAATGTCTATGCGTGAGTGAATCGCGTGTGACTGAATTCACTTGCGTGATTGCGTTGTATGTACGTGTGTGGTTTATGTGTTTAGCGGCACGTTACTTGGGTAGCAACCCAAGAATTAACCAAACTACTCGTTTCTATTGGCTTGTTCTATTCTGTTCTATACTACTGTCCCCAACGAATTATGATCAATTACAATACCAAAATATCTAATCTACCACAGCTGGTATCTGCTCTGACTTCGAATGAGTAATTGGAACAGGTGCAGCTATGACATTCAATTATGTACACCTGCTTCCACACCTGCATTCCTGTTCTGAGTGAATACATCAACTGCAATGAATAAAAATATTCATGAACATTTCAACATGACCTCACCTTGTTATACCACCGTATTATACCACAACCTCACGGTATAATACAATAATCTCACATTATTTTATAACATACATACCTCACCGTACTACACTATACACATTATTATTAGAATCTAACAGTACCTCCTTGTTCGGGGAGGTATTATTATACTATAATTCCTCACCGTATTACACTGTACCCTCACCGTGTTATATGTACTGTAACCTCATCGTGTTACATTGTAACCTGATCGCATCATACTATAACCTCATATACAGATTTATGTTTAGTTATTTTTTATTTCAAACTTGGTACAATAACAAAAAGGAATACTAGTATCAGAGGTCCTGAACTTGTTGTTGTGGATGGTGGTGGCTACGAGCTGAGTTATTTCTGCATACTCAGTGAAATCGCAAAAATTAATGTATGCCTATAGAAGGGTGAGTAATAGAAGGAAATTATAGTGAATACGAATGAATTCAAGACCTGTTCTACAAATAATAATGCAAAAGGAGATAACATGAGCTTAATAACGAGATAGTAAACGGAGTGAGTTCTTACAACACACAGGTTCATGATTTTCCGCCAATAAAATGACGGGGAGAAGTTAGGGCAGATAGGTGATGAATACAAGGCAAAGAAGGTGTTGTGCGGAGTGCAAAAAAGAAGAATGGTGCGGAGTTGAGGGAACAGGGAGAAGTGAAGCGAAGATCAAACGTTAGTGAGATCACGTGTATGATGAGGACGGCATGATTTAATTGAGTGAGAACTGAGAAGATACTTCTGAACCAAGGACTACTATATAGTAGTCCTTGTTCTGAACATAAACATAGAGAGAGACAGATGGAATAGGGTGCAGAGTATTGCAAGGTTGTATGAAAAAAATGCTCAACAGATTCAGATAGAAACACGAAACAGCCGAAAGTGTAGGAAAGCTGTGCTACAGATTGACCGAAGTTTGGAATGCTAGATGGAGAGAGAAGAGCGCTGACAACGGAAGAGATGTTTACACAAATACAAGACTAGACTCTAGTACAAGGGTGGAAAACTTGCGCCTTATGCTTTTACGCCATTAAGTGCGGCCTCCTGTGGCCTGTTGAAAAAAAATTTTAAAAACATATGAAATTGTTTAAAATACATTTGCTTCGTTTTCTCATGTTTTCTATGTCGTGTGTTTTACATTTTCATGCAAATTATTAATGTAATTTTCACAATAGCTGTAAAACATGTTATAAAGGACCATGTAAATCTATTGTTTGAAGCCTTCTTGAGGAGTGAACGTTGCTAATACAGCCTTTACTCCAGGAAAGGTTCCCCACAGCTGGTCTAGTATTAGAGTCGGGATGGTGCACTAAGAAGAGAATATCGGCCTGTCACTAAAACTTAGTCACGATTAGACCTGGTCTCGCATCATACCTTCTCAGTCCAGAAAAATGGGTTGGTAATAGATAAAATTGCATTATGAAGTGGCACATTTAAACCTGATGGAGGTACCTGGCCCGTGTGCACGATTGCGTGATTGATAGTATCACTTGACTGAATACTGGATCTCTGGATTACAAGGATTTAAAGTGCTTGATTACAGACCAAAGTTTATATAGTTGTATGAACGTCATATTGTACGTTTAACATTTTTTATAAGAGGGATAGTACCGACATATGTAGCATTTTAATATGATTTCCAAAACTCGTGTTTGAAAAATGATGTGAAAGTACGCAGTACTGATGGCGATAACTACTGAATATAACTGTACTAATGGAAATAACTATACCTGATATTCCCAGGTTTGCAAACAAGTTTGACGAGTTCTCTTGTAAATAGCGCAAAATTTATTTTTAAGAGGTAAAAATTAATGTTACCTTCCAAGCTACTTGCAAAGACTCTAGAAACTTTTTATTATTCTGTAGATTTCAATTACGAGTAGCAAATAATATTGAATTGGAAGAAGTAAATGATATTGAATTAGGAGTAGCAAAGGATGTTGAATCAGAAGAAGCAAATGATGCTGAATTAGTAGTAGCAATTGATACAGAATTAGAAGTAATAAATGATGCTGAATTCGAAGTAGCAATTGATGCAGAATTAGAAGTTACAAATGATACTGAATTAGAAGTAGTAAATAATGCTGAATTAGAAGTGGCAAACGATGCTGAATTAGAAGTAGCAAACGATGCTGAATTAGAAGTAGCAAACGATACTGAATTAGGAGTAGGAAATGGTACCGAATTAGAAGTAGGAAAGGATGTTGAATTAGGAGTAGGAAAGGATGTTGAATTTTAAGTAGAAAACAACAGAAAATCACGTGTACTCACAAAGTCGCCGAGTATCTCCATGATGGCAGCCGATTGTCCCTGCGATGGGTCATCCCCTACTTTCAGATTGTAGGGTTCGTTCGATGGAGGATCCAGGTAATGTGTTCGAATCCTCTGAAATTGTCAATAATATATTTTGATAGGTGGTAGGTGGATATGAATCCAAGGCCATACATCAGCCATTGACACAATATGCACACTTGCTGCGACAGTTCATAGTGCAACCGTGAAAAATTTTGCGGCCCCAATCGTAACCCCGAGTCTGGTCACTCATTACAATAGGCTACGTAGAAAAAGAGTTACCTTGAGAAAGACAAAATTTTAACCAAGCGACATTAAAAAAAATTCCTTCGGCAGAAAGAACATAATGATTTTTTCCGCGATAAGAAGTTCTCAAAACTTTCATGGCAAAAAAGGGAATCTTTGGCCATCATTTTCTGTGGTCGTTGCCCCCCGAGAACCGATGCACGTCATAGTATGTACAAGACAAGGAGTTACTAGGAAATATTAATGTGAAGAAACTAATACATTTGTATTGTTGGCTGATCATTAACACAATACATCTCCACAGAGGTAATATCATACAAACATGTACAAATGTGGGCGGCGCTATTCTGTTTACTGAAAACAACGATGTCACTATATCAACGTTGTCCTGTACACCATCACCCCATGCTGTCCTTCCCACCCATAAATGAGTGGATGGACAAGCTGAGCAAGAGACTAGCCGTCTTCAAATCGCCTAATTATTATGGTACTGTACACTTATCCAAGCCTTCAATGGAACAATATGTAAAGATTCCGTGTGACCCGACAGATATTTTGATAGGGAAATACTGTACAACTATAGTTTGATAATTGAAAATTGAACATACAACTATTCATGATGCATTTCACCAAACTGCAATTCCTCTGCTAAACGCAAATGACCTTTAGTTCAGTTTCCAACAATTTGAAAGCAGGAAAGCCAACGATTTCTCTAATTACTTCCGCAAGCAATGAAGAATGTTTTTCTTAACCGTAACAACTATCAAAAATTAAGATTTTAATTTTTGCATAGGAAAATTTGTCAATCAACATTTAACGAGATCTTCAAATCAATGCATTTATTTCTGTAACTTTATTCCTGTCGCTTCACAAAATTTTAGGATTGACGCACCTGTATGAGCTTAGGATCATCTTGCTTGAGTGTGACTTTGCCCCTCATGACGTCGGTCAGCTGAAAGCAAGCGACGTCGGCTTGGTAGCTGGCGTGGGGCGCCCCCAGAGACTGCAGCACCTCCGACCTCAAAACTGGCAGCAAGGCACTCACTGACACCACTGCATGGGAGATGTGCATGTCTCTTATTTCTAAGCTGGATTGAGGACGCGTGTGTCAATAACAAGGACCGTAAATGCCTATAAAAAAGAAGGATATGAGTTTCATTTGGAAAACCACAGAATTTCGAATAGAATGTCGGGCATGGATAGAATAAAATAGAATAGAATGAGGCTATAGGAACGAACCTTCTGGCCCATTCTTGGGTCGGATAATTACTTTGATAATTATTCGTTTGTATTACCCAAGTCCCATGCCGTATTTCTAGCCGCATCAACCATGTCGTCAGCGGGATTCGAACCTGGGTCTTCCCGCTCGCAAGCAGATTCGCTCACCAGTCGACCAAGCTGGTGATATCCAAGCTGGACGTGTGATGAGGTACTCACACTCCCGTATTGTGAGAGTTCATTTGTTTGACTAATGGGCCGTTAGGTGAAGCATTTTTCCACTGCCGAAATAATAAATTTTTCAGAACTCATTGATTAGTAGTCCTCAATCTACCCAACCTTGACATTCAAGTATAATTTAGTGTCAAACGCCACAAAAAAATTTCCTGACTGAATATCTATAAATAAATTCACAGATAGAAAGTACATAATAGCCTCGAGTCACACCTGCTATAACAATGATAAAGGCCAAAATCGCTATTCACAAACAGGCATCGCGTACAATTGCAGCTAATAACAGTTAGTTCAGTACACATTCGTTCCAATGCTTGTTTGGTGTATACAGTTGCCTGCAAAACATCGGTCCCTGCAAGGATATGAAATCACCAATCCTATTCTTTAGGTTACAGTCAGATCAAGATACGTTTGGTGTAATCTAGTCAATCTATCATACTTGTAAATGATGTGACATGTGTATATTGCATGCTAGAAACAAAGCAAGAAATCGTAATGTAAGCAACCATCATAAATAATCTTCTTGGTAAAACGTACATACTAAGTGTGCACTACATCACACCAGCTATGATCTACTTGGAGACATCCACAATAATGTAAATTTTAACATTTAAAACACCAAAGTGTATCCACTTTCCTAACCTAAAATTGATCACAAACTAGAAAGACTATACGCAGCTATACGAACTACGAGTATACATACCCTAACCACTGTCTACTAATTATACGTTCCTGACCATTATATACGAACAATACGCCCTAACCATTGAGTACGAACTATATGTCCCTGACCATCGTGCATGAGCAAATGATTACCTAACTATTATTAGACAACGTTACTCTTCATTCATAAATGGTAGACATGCCCATATACTGAAGTTACCGTAATTCGCATTGAACTTTATATTCTGAATATAGTGTTTAACTTGTAAGTACTGCATATTTAGTTCATTTTATGGAATTCTATTCCAGAGCAAATTGATTTGAATAACTGCATGGTTAACTAATTACTCATACAATCGCAAGGTTAGCCAATTAATCACATAACTGCATGGTTAACTAATTACTCATCCAATCGCAAGATTAGCTAATTAATCACATAACTGCTTTGTTAACTAACTACTCATACAATCGCAAGGTTAGCTAATTAATCACATAACTGCATGGTTAACTAATTACTCATCCAATCGCAAGGTTAGCCAATTAATCACATAACTGCATGGTTAACTAATTACTCATCCAATCGCAAGATTAGCTAATTAATCACATAACTGCTTTGTTAACTAACTACTCATACAATCGCAAGGTTAGCTAATTAATCAAATAACTGCATGGTTAACTAATTACTCATCCAATCGCAAGGTTAGCTAATTAATCACATAACTGCTTTGTTAACTAACTACTCATACAATCGCAAGGTTAGCTAATTAATCACATAACTGCATGGTTAACTAATTACTCGTAACAGAATGGTTAACTAATTATTAGTAATAACCGCATAGTTAACTAACAAGTGCACTCTAGGCATAAATTTTTCTTTGCTTTAATTACTGTGAAGAAAATGACTGAATCATTAATCCATGCAAGACAAAAAAATACAATTCTTCATATACTTTGAAAAATATCTCTGATACTCAATAAAGTTTTCATGATGTACCCACATCTCACAAGCCAGATTTTCATTCTGGAATTGACTAAAATTCTTCAATCCAGGCAAGTTCAAACTCCTATTTCAGAGCTCTGCAGTCGCCATATCATCATAATGTCCCACTCAGACTCATCCTTGTGGTGAGGGTAGTTGCTCATACACTGGCACATTGGCACACTGGTACGCTGGCACGCTGGCACACTGGCACACTGGCACACTGGCACACTGGCACACTGGCACACTGGTACGCTGGCACACTGACACACTGGCACACTGACACACTGGCACGCTGGCACACTGGCACACTGGCATTATGAGTTTGCTCAAAATTACATATTTTGACTTTCCTCATTACTTATTGGGGCAAGCAGTTGTCAATCCGTAGAAGTACAGGTAGAATTCTGTCCTCAGGCAGACGTGCGTCTGGATGGATGCCGCTTACAGGTAAAGACCAAGATCTAGCACCAGGCCGGGTGCGTCTTTCCTAATTATTGTAATTACATATATGCGAGCATAACCGTAGTTTCCTTTATGAATTTCCTGAAACATTTTCTGTTAGCTCAGGTTCAGCATCAAACATCTTTAGTTTCCGTCATTTTTAGATTTTGTTTCAAAATTAAATATTGTCGATTAAAAGTATTGTGTTGTAGAACATCTATTATCAAATCGAAGAAAATATTAATAACGTGTTGAATACAAGCAAAAAATATGAGAGTAACGAAACGTAATATCCCAGCGCCATATGCTTTCAAACAATGACCAAACTTGAAAATTTTGTCCACAAAAGTGCCAAACTGGCGATCCTGTTCCGTGAATGCGGTACCAGTTCATCAGTCAAAGATGAACTACGCTTCGTGAGCGAGTACGTAACGAGACATCAATTGGAGTCCTTTCTTTCCGTAAATTACTTCATATGTTTTCCTTCACGAGATTTTCTATTGAGTTTGACACTAAATTATGATGAAATTTTATGGTTGGGTGAATTGAAAAGTGTAAACATAGATGTTACTCTTGAAAATTTATCATTTCGGTGGCAGAGATGCAGTTGATCAAACAGCTTATCAGCCGAACAGATCATCACATGCAAGGAATAGCGTGACCACAACGCGTGTGTGCGTCTACAGCTTCTAAAAGTTTGCTGTCTGAGTCAAGTTCCCAATGAAATAGTTTTTTCAAGAAAAATATGAATAAATAGAGTGGAGCCCCAATTGAGACGTCAGTGCAGAAGTGGTTACCTGAAATGCTAGGACTTTTTTCGAGTACCCTCACCCCCTCTAAAGTCCGGGGGGATAATGGGCGTCATGCTCTAATATTTTCAACATTATCTGGGGAGTAGCTAACTCGGGGACAATTTTAACCAACATCTACTTCAAATTATGTGTTCTATTTCTAGTATTTTCTACTTTACTATTCCCATTCTTAAATTTCCTAAATGTCAACGTTATGAGCCTCCTCGAGTTATAACAAAGTAATTAAGGATACAAAAACATCTTCCTTCGCCTCACAACATCATTCAAAGCTCCCCTCTTCACAATGCCAACAGCCTCTCTATCCACAACATCAACTAACGTCTTCTCTACAACATCAACTAACGTCTTCTCTACAACATCAACTAACGTCTTCTCTACAACATCAACTAACGTCTTCTCTACAACATCAACTACCCGCTTCTCCATAACACCATCAACTAGCCTCTTCTCCACAACACCATCAACTAGCCCTTATCCACACACCATCAACTAGTCCTTATCTACACAACACCATCAACAACTCCTCTCTCCACACCATCAACAGCCCTTATCCCCACAACAGCATCAACAACAACCTTGAAAGGAAGTTCGATTTTTACAAATTCAACCACGACCATGTCACACTGTAGATGAGCCCTGAGTTCTTACAAATGTTGAGGAGACAACTCACAGGAGTCTGTAGGAGCCTTCATGATAGCGAGCGTGACCACCCCCATCAGGAACAGCAGGCACAGCAATAGCGGTAACCTTGGGCACCTAAGTCCTGACCTGCAATGAAAAATGAAAAATGAAAAATTAGTCTGCCCTCTTCAAGCAACCAGTCAAGGCAAAGACGGTTCATTTTCCCTACATTTTAGAAATTCAAAATTCGCAGACAGTTTTCCAAATCAATCAGGTGAGCAGACTCAATCATTCCCCAAATATATTTCAAATGAAACAAGAATTTCCAAATTAACATCTCTCAGCAGCAGAAATTACGATTGATTACTATTTTATGGGAACATCGGATTGGTAACTCAGAAATTAATATTAATTTTGGAAGTTTATACGTCATTAGTCTGTAGTCGTTCGTCAATCAGCGAAAAAGTTAATACTTAATCGTATTCAGTAATGATAATGAAATACGTCATTAGTCAATCCTCGTCAATTAACGAGCAAAGCCAGCAACACTCAATCGTATTCAGAAAAAAACAAGCGTATATTTAACTACGGTAGAAAATAAATCCACAATAGTTTATTATTCTATGATATCAAATTAAAGTCGAATTTGAATTAGCAATCAATATAATTATATTGTAGGTTAGTCTTCGAGCCTCTCATACAATTTGTAGTCTAAGATCGATGTAAATGCACAGTTTTCTAACAATTAATCATTAAGAAGGAAAATACTTGACGACCAACAGTACTTTTTCTATGTGTAGCACTTGTTCAGTTCCCATGAAATTTTCTTTCACTCAACATATTTAAAAGTCATTTGCGCGGACATTAAACATCATAAATTTCTACTCGATTTTCTTGTCAGAAAATTTAAGGCTAAAACACATTATTATGCTCCAGTAAAACAGAGTAGTAAATCACAAGTGTAGGAATATATAGCAGCAATAGAGTACTTGGAACGGAGATAAGAAATAAAGTTCTATTACACATCCGCATTGTTTATTTGAGCTCATATGTCAGTATTGAATGGAGAAAGTCTCGAAATTAGATAATTTACTAAGTTGATTATTAGAACACAATCACAATAAGAAATTTGAACACACTATACGCAGGTGTAAACTTCAGTATCATGAGCTGGCAGTAGACTCCTCGTGTGTCTGGAGTGCATGGGTGCATCTCAAATAAAATTAGAATAGAATAGAATCGAATGAGGCTATAGGAACGAACCTTCTGGCCCATTCTTGGGTCGGATAATTACTTCGATAATTATTCGGTTGTTTACCCAAGTCCCATGCCGTATTTCTAGCTGCGTCAACCATGTCGGCAGCGGGATTCGAACCCGGGTCTTTCCGCTCGCAAGCAGAGTCGCTCACCAGTTGACCAAGCTGGTGGTACAAGAACATTCTGTTCTCTTCACTACATAATCTGGATATTTCTCAACGAGAGGCACAAAGAAACACAGAACTGACTCGTTGCTCATATTTCTCACAGCACAGGGATGGAAAAGTAGCTTTACCTTGAATGTTTACACTAACAAGTAAGGCTTGTCTTTAAAAGCAACGTTCGAGCAACAACTCGTCAGGCTTTGGAGTCTCTGGAGTCATAAATTGCAACAAAATGAGCCTGAATTCCCTGAAAAATGATTATCGCCCCATGTGTCATTTGCCAAGCGTCTTCAGTGAGTTGTGAACATGTTCAGCAACTGTGAGAACTTATGTACATAATATGCTAATATGCCCTGTATATGCTAAGTACATATACTTAGCATATACAGGGTACCCATAAAGCCTCTTATAAAAGTCTCATAAAGTCTCTCACAAACATGATCCCTGAAAAACACAAATGCAAGATGTGATTAAAAACTTTAATAAACACTGAATGCAATAAAACAAATCTGAATAAAATATCTCATCAGTTGCATTTGAAACTAAATTTTTGAAATAGTATAGAGACTTTATGGACACCCTGTATATTGTGTTTGATATTTACCGTAACGTTAATGTGTGTTTGTGTAATTCAAAGTAAGGCGATGTGTTATTTAAAGCAAGGCGGTGGCTTTTGAAACGAAAATTTAAAAGAAATATTTGGGGATCAAATTTATCTGTACATAAGTTCTCACTGTTGCTGGACATGTTCACAACTCACTGAAGACGCTTGGCAAACGACACATAGGGCGATCATAATTTTTCAGTGAATTCAGGCTCATTTTGTTGCAATTTATGACTCCAGAGACTCCAAAGCCTGACCAGTTGTTGCTCGAACGTTACTTTTAAAGACAAGCCTTACTTGTTAGTGTAAAACATTCAAGGTGAAGCTACTTTTCCATCCCTGTGCAGTGAGAAATATGAGCAACGAGTCAGTTCTGTGTTTCTTTGAGCCTCTCGTTGAGAAATATCCAGATTATGTAGTGAGGAGACCAGAATGTTCTTGTAATTTTATTTGAGTTCCAGCCACACACTCCACACACACGAGTTCAAGATGTGATTAGCCAGTAGTATTTGTATTAGTTGAAATCCCAAAGAAATACCGCTGATAACGAATGAATTATTCTATGTAGTAAGGGAAGTTTTTTCTTTACACTACGGTTTATCATTGGTTGACTTCCATGAACGAGCACTTTAACACGTTGACTCCGATTGCCTGATTGGTGCAAAACTTCACTTTGTACGCATAGTCACTAGAAGGATCTGAAAAAATTACAGAACCTAACCTAAGTGGTACACATACGTACCACTTCGGAGTCAACGTGTTAAGGAGTGTCGATTACACAGCAGCTGCTTTGGTGGCGCCTGTAATTCACAAGAGTTTTTGTATTGTTCCCGATAGTGAGGCTATGCTATGGTAGCATATGGAATGTTTTAGTCGAAATAATATGAAACATTCATACTCGCCCTGACATATCTGAAACATTTTGCACAATCACATAATGAACAAGTTTTGTATTTGTCAACAGATTCGGAACGTTGACGGACATCCTTTTAGAAAATATTTGTCTACGAAAGACGTATTGAATGAAAGTATCATTTTTACGCTTTAAAATACTCGCATTTTTTTCGATGCATTAAAGAACTTCAAAACTCAAGACGAAATAATTCAAGTATGAAACTTAGTTATACGCATGCTTTGAGGTAATTATGACGAATACATCGTTCTAAATCCCCCCGAGGTCACTATACCGAGTGATACCGTACAACGTTCATTATCTCATCAGCATGATGTCAGTTGCCTCGCGAAGCCGATGTCTGCAGAACTTGAACTGAATGTTGAATAGTACATACCTCAGTGTAACCGAAGCCACTAGAATGATGCGTCAAAAAAGTCAAAGTTTATTGAAACGACGCAAATTAATTACAAGTTTTACAATCAACTTGTGGACTACGAGCGAAACTTCTTCATGCTTTCCGTAAACTCTTGATGGTAAAAATGTGTCTTCAAGCTTATCTTGAGTAGTTTACAGCAACCGTCTCGCCACTTGAGCACTTGACAGGCATGCCGATCTTTCCTTCTCCCAACTGGAAAGGTTGTTGCCTCCTAACTTGAGAAGTTGTTGTACCCCAAACTGGAGAAATTGCTGCCTCCTAAACTTGGAAAGTTGCTTCCCCTAAACTTAGACTATCGTTGCCTCTTAACTTTAAAAATTGTTCTCATAAATGAAAAATTTGTTGCTTCCTAAACTTAAAATGTTGTCAGCCTTAAACTTTAGAAGTTTTCGTTCATCAAACTGAAGCGGTTGTTGATCCTAAAGGTGTGAAACCAATTGTAGCAATTGTAGATTACACTTTATTGACTTATGCTACTTCATACACGTTCACACTACATGTGTAAAGGGACAGGATCTAAAATGGTCACGAGTCAATTTTGAAATATAAATTTAGGATTTGAAACTTACTGCTTCGAATTAATAAACACGCTGAAATGAATGAAAATAATTATTTGAAAAATATTAACGGATGAATGACAATAGGATTTTCATATCAACTTATTGGTCCATAATACAAGGATTGAAACTGTTGAAAAAAAAGTGATACGCTAAATTAGCTTATAAATAGAAGGGTCTCTGTGAAGCCCTATTCACTATTTAGGAAAACATCAAGCAGTTCTCGCACCTAAACGAAGAATTCGTGCTCACTAAAATTTTGTCTAAACAATTTTTGTTTTTGAAGAAGTATGCAATCAGTAGAAATATTTAAAATTATTTTTCTCGTATAATCTGTGCTTAATTCAACGTAGTAGTTTCTGAAAAACTATTAACTTGAAGGGTTTAAACGTGTTTGTTGTGTCATGTTAGTCAGGTTATATTTTATTGGTAATACATCAAACGCTAGTTATTGCCATGGCCACCAGAAGTCACAACACTCACCACT
>VCRD01002243.1:28693-65470 GCA_006783055.1 Trinorchestia longiramus | reverse complement strand
CTAGCCAGAAGTCTCACCACTCGCCAGAAGTCTCACCACTCACCAGAAGTCATAACACTCACCACTCACCAGAAGTCACAACACTCGCCACTAGCCAGAAGTCTCACCACTCGCCAGAAGTCTCACCACTCACCAGAAGTCATAACACTCACCACTCACGTGACCGCATGAAACATTTGTTGTGTGTGCAAATGAAGTCGTTGAAAACGAATAGAAGCAGTAGAAATATTTAGAATAAATTCAACCCGCACAACAGATGCTATGCATTACAGATGGTTTTTCTTTTGTTAATAAGAACAAAATGGCTTCGGTTCGAAAGTTTTATTTTTTTCTAAACATGTAATTAGTTAGTTTGGATCAGTCAAAGTTTTATGAATTTTGTGTTCATACAAGAACGTCATTGAAAAATTATTTCAAAAAGTATGTTTTCAAATGATATTAATCAGAATCTTCATGTATTTGTTATTGGTCTTCATCAGCACTTTTTTAAAAACGCAAAACATTTGAGAGTTTCACCTCCTAATATCAAAAATCTTCAGCACAAAATTTCTAAACGCTCTGACAACCTTAACTATCCAGTGTTTGTTTCACAACCAACAAAAGAAAAGACTGAAAAATGAAGATCGTTCGGGCGGTTAAAATTAACTCTTGAAAGGGGTTTCTAAAAGGAAATTTAGCTCGTTTTAGTCCTCGACATGACAAGTTAAGAAGTATTACTGATCTGAGTCCTCGACATGACAAGTTAAGAAGTATTACTGATCTGAGTCCTCGACATGACAAGTTAAGAAGTATTACTGATGTGATGGACGCATGTAAATGTTTGTGAGCATTGCCACACAGCAGCCTTTGCGTTACTGTAGAAAGCAGTTTGAGTTACCTAATTTTTTTGGATGCTTTCCACCGAATAATTATTTTGAAGCCTATAAAATTTGTCAACCATTAAAAACGTATGAAAACAATGAATATGAATCGAATTATTGAAATAAAACTCAAGAGCGTAACATGAAACGATGTGAGGGAAGTGCCTTAGGCAGTTTATTTAACACAAGACTTGACACATGATCTCTCATTGTAAAAGTGTGCATCATTCATCAACTATGTTGTCATTTTCAAGTAAGCTAGCTTACCACTACGATAATATGGAAAAGCTAAAAAGCTAAAATAAAAATTCAAGCCTAAAACAACTGGCGCGTAGGCTGAGAATGTTATGTTGGTTATCATAAAACACAATTTTAAACATAATTGGGATACTGAAAATTTAGGCACAGAGAACCAATGTTTTTTCCTTGAAACATTTTCGATGCTTTTTTCTAGTCGTTGGCTGATGATTTGTTTTGCTAATACTTTAATAAAGAATCTATTTGAAATTCGACCTGAAAAAACGATGTGAAATATTTTTAATATTTCAGAGCAGAAAGTTTTGAACGCAAAGCTCGCAAATTGAGATCTGGCTAACAAGCAATGGCCAGTTTCAAAGCCATCCCTCTTCCTGGCGAAGTGTGTACAGTAACAACCTTGCTTAGAAATCAAGTTGAATAAAACCACCCAGTAATTTTTCCTCACATTGAAAAGAGTAGCAGGTTTAAGAATGGAGTAAATTACTCATTCATGGAGCTTCGAATTTCTCCCTCACGTGAGGTTTCGCAGCCGTCACGTAGAGGAGCATGACCTACTTGCTTCTGCTACCAAGCTCTCATAGAGTAACAGTACTCTTACTACGTGAGCAACAATCAACTCGGTACCATACAACAATCAACCGATGTGTCGGTATACAGCGGTGTCACCCACTAGGCTATTCGGAAAAATTTTTTGTTATATGATCACCACGATCTGGTTTGAAAGTTTCTCCATAATGTTACAAATGAAAATGTAATTAGGATCATAGAGTTCAAGTCTCGTAAAGTATTTTTAACAAGCTATCAATGTGTACATTGTATCCTTCCTTGGTGACGAAGTTCATAGTCTCTTTCTGGTGAGCGGTTACTTAATTCTATGTACTTTTATGGGCCCTTTGCAAGGCTACCACGTCGTCCTACAGGCCCGACAACATTATTGCGGAGGGTTATGAAAGCTTCTTTTTTACGTCCAACATCAAACATTGGCGAAAATATAAGTTATTTTCAAAATTATAGTATATTTTTACAATAAACTCACATTTGTCCGAACATTTTGATAGTAATGAGTGGTGCATGCATAGACGAAAAAAAATTCTAGCGTTTGTGAAGAGCAGGTACTTATTTAACTTCTATGAGGCTTGGAAGTATACTGAAAATATTGTTGAATAAATTTGAAATCATTGAACTTACGTCAGCAAATGAGGTACTACATCCACGAAAAAACGCTTTTAATTCACTCAATTCACTCTTAAAATAACTGAAATAAAAAGACAACGGAAAAGGATGTGAATGAAGCTTGGACGAAATTAATGGCGCGAATGCAGCTTGTCACAATGATAATGGTGGGAATGCAGTTGTGTGAACATGGCCAGAATGAACTTGAGGCATTTTAAGCGTGGTCACACACGCCAAGGTCAACATCAAACCATTCAGATTACTCGTACAGCTACACGGACTACAGTGTGACACAAATCTTGCTCTTTATTGTAGCTGCAGATGTTCTTTACGGCCAAAATTGGACTGAAAAAAGGTCAAAAACAGCCTAAATTTACATATATACGTGTGTTATAACAAAACATGCTTAAAATAATTATTTAATAAACGAAAACAAAAATATTCACTTCACTCAATATTTATTTGAAGAAGCATCAAAACATCCCCCTCATTTTCTTATTTGGATTTTCTAGAGAAGTGGAAAGGAATTATTTGATGTTGACGTTGCTGGTACTTCGTTGATTTCCGTAGAGTATGCAGGATTTAGAGTATTTTAACACTGTATGCCATTGCAAGATCTTAGGAACACATCGAGTTATTAATAGAACGAGATTTCATTCTAATCATAGCATCCAAAAAAATAGAATGCATTCTGTTTCTTGGTTTATCATTAACAGCTGTTACACGCGTAAACATTCTTCCCCTCTATTTCTTTCATATTTGTTCTTGTGAATAAATTTAATATAAAATTAATTTTCGGTAAAAAGATAAGCTTCCTAAAAG
This sequence comes from Trinorchestia longiramus, assembly GCA_006783055.1. Taxonomy (NCBI): domain Eukaryota; kingdom Metazoa; phylum Arthropoda; class Malacostraca; order Amphipoda; family Talitridae; genus Trinorchestia; species Trinorchestia longiramus. Next base: position 62,357 of record VCRD01002243.1, on the reverse strand, counting down.
TATGCTCTCCTCTGTCATTTATAAACATAGTTGCGCACACTGCGTCTGAATACGTGAGCGCTACATCTAGAGTACTCGCTGTTCGTGTGGCAGAGCTGGAAGAAATTTTCGTACTAACCGTCCCCTTGCATGGGACGATTTACTAACCTTCCTTGTTATATTTGACGATTTTTGGCTCACCTTGTATATATTTTTTTTAAACTACAGTGTTTAATTAATAAGCAATAAAATTATACGATTAAAAGCCATTGTATTTGCTCTTCTTTTTTTGGTTAAACTTTGTACAAAGCAAAACATTGATATTACTTAAGTCTAATAAGATGTACTGAAGAAAATTGCATTAAATTCAAGAAATATAAATATTATTAATTAAAATTTCAAATTCTCCCGTAGTCTAGTCTCCCCTTGTAATGTGCAGTAAAATAGGGAGTACATTTTTTGTGACACCCTGTACTAACGCACTCCCTTCAAGCTCCCAGCCCATAATGAAACGAGACCCTAACTGTAATGCACTCGTACATCTAAATAATTTTTACACTGCATCTGATGCAACACACTTAACAACTTCATCTCATTTCAAAACACAAATTTCTTCAAGAGCTTTAGCAATTGCTTTTCTTCCCATAGCTGTCCTTCATAAACATGTATTTGATTAGCCTCAGAGTATCTATGGTACATACAAAGGTTATGTTTACACAGAAATTTATTTTGCACATATTCTTATCATTGCCTATACGATCACTCTGAATTTTAACGTATAATTTACTAACATGAATGTAATCCCACTACACCGTATGGACCACAAAAAGGTAAACCCAACTTTAAATGTTAGTTACTTCACAGTGAATGAAGATATTTTAGCTCTGTTATATGCATTAAGTGCAGAGAAATGTTCTCCATAAAAATGTCAAGTCACATCAAATTGGTTCCACTTCTATCTCTCACCAATGAGATAAATAATGGTTGTAAAAATGTGAGTAAAAAATCAAAATATCAGTGTAATATTATTCTAAAGAAGTTTTAGATTAAATTTATTTTAAAACGAGTTATAACGATTCACTTCATAAAGCATAACAGAAATGAATTAATAGATACACAACCGAAATGTATATTTTTATTGCAAATGGCGGCCAGCTGCGTTGAAACATTTTTCACATCTTACTTTCATTGATTCCACAGCACGTTTAATTACATCAGGATTGTCTTTCAAAATGTCTATTTCACTTCTAATTCGATTCTGCAATCCCTCCAAATCCTGGGGCGGTGAAAAGTACACTTTGTTCTTCAAATAGCCCCACAGAAAAAATCACAAGGTGTGAGATCGGCGCTCCTTGGTGGCCATTCAATGTCATGGCCAAGCGCTTTTTCCTTCCAAACATGTCTTGCAAATAATTCTTACCGATTAGTGTTCTGTGTGCAAATACGATTAAAATTTTATCCACCGAATTCGATTAAATTTTCTTCCGTAGGCAATCTGAAGTTGTGGAATAATTTCTGTGTTTAACATTTGCAAATACTTGTCACCATTTAGCGTTGTAGCATAACAAATGGTCCAATTATATTTAGAATTACCGATCCGGTGCCGTACAAACCCAACCAAAGAGAGACCTTTTCTCTACTCATGCTGATTTCATAAGCATTTTCTTCAGGAGGATGGTTTTTCGGCGCATAATGCCTCCAGAACTGCTTATTTACTGCTTCATTCATATGAAATGCATTCATCATCCACCACTAACCATGTAGTAAAAATTTCTGGACGTTCAGCGAACCAGTGAGCAAATCTTAAGCGACGAGGATAATCTCCTTCGAGAAGTTGTTGCTTAACTTTAGCGCTGTGAGGATAATATTGCAAATCATTACGAACAATTTTTTGGAAGGAGGATGATGACAATTCTGTGCCATTTCTTCTCTTAGATACATTAGGATATTCAGTTATTACTTGTCGAACACATTCAATGTTTTCATTGGTTCTTACAGTTTTCAGTCGTCCTGAATTTCCTTTGTTTAGATTTGAAATAGTACCATGTGTTCTAAATTTATTAACAGTCTTCCAGACAGTCTTCTTGGTTGGAGAGCTTTTTTCAAGAAATCTCTGTTCGAATTAATTTTGAACTTCCTTTAAACTCTTTCTTTCTGCGTCGACGTTGTTGATGAAAATGCGTTGTTCATTCGTGAGTTGCATAACGATGGGCTTCGTCATTTGGAAATTTAACTTTAAGAGTTAATTTTCATACGATTTAGACTTTATTTATACTCTAACCAATGACTACTACAAACAGGACGTACACCGCCATGTAGCTGACTACGGTAGCGGAGGCCAGTTCACTAAGCTCAGTTTGCCTCCATCTGTCACAGTGCAAACATTGTCGTAGTCTGTCGGTCGGTTTGAATCGGACATTATTGTTTGTTTCGAGGCACAATGCTGCATTTATAAGTGGATACTGTTTGTTTACAAAGTTTATTGTTAATTATATGTATTAAAAATGCCGAACAAGTGTGGGGTTGTGTGAACAAGTGAAATCCCTCCCAGTATCTTCAATGTGCGTGCTTCATGTGTACCATCTCCAAAACCTGCACCTCGCCCGGCGAAAGTTGAAGACCAACAACTGAGGTATTTTCTTAAGAAGGATAAGATTACTTCATTTGATGCTTTCAAACCTGAACGTAACCTGCAGAAGCAGTATAAGAACTTCATTATTTCAAGATCGAAAGAAAGGCTTGTGTGTTTGTTCCAAGGACTACTATAAACAAGACGTGCACCGCCATATAGCTGACTACGCTAGCGGAGGCCATTGCTTTCTTAGTAACATAACATTTCTATCGGACAAATTGATTAAAAATTACTTCTTTCAAGCAATAGCAGAGATAATAAGGTTTTACAGTTAATTTTAAATGATTTAAAGCACTGTAATGCTTTGAAATGCCAATTTTAACCGGACTCAACATGTATTATTGTATGAGCTTAGTGGCCACTTTATAGAAAGCCGAGTTGCTGCAGTTTTAGATTTTACAAATTAATTATAGTTAAACCTTTTCCAATACAAACAACTAAACATGCAAACATTCACGCACATAAACAAACAGACATAGAAGCAAAAACCTACCAAACTGCAGCAATTAGTCAGCCAACCGGGCCTTCTTGACAGAGGTCTGAAGAAGGACTGCATTCTTCTGCTAGTCTTTCTCTGAGGGGTTGACAGCAAATTTGAGGGGTCGACAGTAAATTGAGGGAATGTAGTAGTCGTCAGAATACTGCCTTTCTTTGACTCGTACAGTTCCTTGACGTCTGCAAATGATGCCGTGTTTCAGTATCAAGACTGATCTTCTGGCCCTTCTCACTGATCCAGTTGTTGCGGATGCAGATGTTTAGCAGATGTAGCTCCAGTTGTTTAGCTCCAGCAGTTTAGCAGATGTACTGTGTCAAAAAGAAGAAACCAGACACGCTCGTTGTCAAGAGGATGCTTGGCTGTGGCACTGCAATCACCTAGTGATTAGAATAGAAGTGGCCTTGCAGTCTTGGTTGTTCTCGGCCATGCCACTCAGCAACCCACCAGAAAATTAAACAGTTGGGCGAATCTGTACTTCATCTACCAAGAGAAACACATTCTTCTGTTGCAGTGTCAGGACTTTGTCAAATGTTTCCCTGAGCACCTGGTCCTTGTCAATAGATGAAGTGATGTACTGCAGCTTGCGTTTGCATGGCAGCACCAAAAAGTCTCTGAGCTGTTCATAATTACACTTTGGGTATGATTGAAGAGCAAAACATTGATCATTCACGGAAAACTGCTTCTGTAATAAAAGTTCCAACTGACGTGTCAAAAATACCAACTTTTTCTCCTCGGTGTCGACACAGGCTGATGTGTGAGCTAGAAGAAGAGTGACAACATTTTGGATCGTTTTGTCAAACGGGATGTCATAGTGCATTGCCAAGCGCACAGTTTCGTCGAACTGAGTATACGATCTCAAACCATTGTTGGGATGAAGTGTCTTAAACAGTGGTACACTAATGCCGTACTTGAACGCACTGAGCGTTAGTGGGGAACACTAAGTGGGCTTGTTTTCGACTATCACAGACAGGCTGCACTCACTGAAGTAGCCGGTTGTGAACAAACACACAAGCCTTTCTTTCGATCTTGAAATAATGAAGTTCTTATACTGCTTCTGCAGATTACGTTCAGGTTTGAAAGCATCAAATGAAGTAATCTTATCCTTCTGAAGAAAATACCTCAGTTGTTGGTCTTCAACTTTCGCCGGGCGAGGTGCAGGTTTTGGAGATGGCACACATGAAGCACGCACATTGAAGATACTGGGAGGGATTTCACTTGTTCACACAACCCCACACTTGTTCGGCATTTTTAATACATATAATTAACAATAAACTTTGTAAACAAACAGTATCCACTTATAAATGCAGCAATGTGCCTCGAAACAAACAACAATGTACGATTCAAACCGAGCGACAGACTACGATAATGTTCGCACTGTGACAGATGAGGGCAAATGGAGCTCAGTGAACCGGCCTCTGCTACCGTAGTCAGCTACATGGCGGTGCACATCCTGTTTATAGTGGTCCTTGCACGAAACATAAATAAATCAATCTATATACTAACACGCTTACGACTATCGTACCTGTTCGTCACACCCTTCATTGCGGTATCTATTATACGGTTGGGGTCGGGTCACGTTACATTACGTTACTTTGGGTTGGGAATTTTATGAATGTTTTGGTTTTGGAATTTTTTTCCATTTTTAATTTTTTAAATAGTTTAAATTTTTTATATTTTTTAAATTACTTTTAATGCTTTTAATTTTGTAAATTTTCAAAGTTTAATTTTTTCAATTTTCGAATTTTTGAGTTTTTTGAATATTTTAGCTGTTTTTATTTTTTGATTTTGTTTTAATTTTTAACTTGCTTAAAATTTTTCTTTTTTTTAGTTTTTGAATTTTTTGAATTTTTTGAATTTTCGGAATTTTTTACATTTTTGATATTTTGTCAGTTATTTGAATCTTTGAAATTTTTGGAATTTTTTTAAATTTTTGAATTTTTTGAAATTTTAAAAAGTGCTGCTAGCGTATCAGTAATACCGACAATACCTTACTTATGTGCGAACCTGTACTATGCAGCCCCATGAAATTGCAAATTTTTGAGCGTGGCCCTTGCACTGAAAAGTTTGCCCAACCCTGATCTAAAACAATGGAGCAGAGAATAAGAGAACAAAGAGAAGCAGCAAGAGAGCGACAGAGAAGGAGCCGACAGCGCTTGCAAGAAGACGAAAGGCAAGCAACTCGTGATAGAAGCAGACTACGAATGCAACAGCGAAGGATGAATGAGTCAGGAAGAGCGAGAATTGCATCTTCAAATCATGAGAAATAGAGATCAAGAAAGTCGAAATCATATGAATGATGTGGAGAGACAGCAATTTCTAGAGAACATGAGAAACAGAGACCAAGAAAGACGAAATGATATGAACGAGGTGAAGAGACAGCAATTTGATGAAATGGCATTGAATCATATAATCAATGATTGTTAATTTATTCACTACCTGTAAAATTATTCTACTGAACTGACCGCGAATTATTCGCAGGTCCTGCTGGAAATACATAAACACACGACAGTCATTCTTAGTATTAGATAAGATAGACTTTTCAAGTGCCTTATCATAAGCACTAAAAGAGCTTACAGCTGCAAAAAAAGAAAACAATATCAATTGCTTAAAGCAGTTAAGGAAGAAAAAACAATGAATAAACATACAAAGCTTGGCCAGCGAGTGCCGGTTTAAAGGAATTCTACTGTTATGCGATAAAGGCGTAAAACTTTCTTCACAATTTACTTTTTGTTCATGACATGTTAAGTTGTGTTGTTTATTGCATAGCCTCGCCCACTTCAGCAACATCATTTGCTTCTTAGTGTTTAGTATCCAGTCTTGTGAATAAAATAGCAATCAACTTCACACAATGCACTTCAGAGAAAGGGGCTATAAAATAAGAAACAGAAAGTTCAACAAGTTACGAACTGCCAACAACGAAACATCGATAGACCAAGAATAGAGTTGCAGTCTTGCATACGCAGTTTCAATGTCTTAAGTTTGAGTATTATTGCAATATGAGTACATTTGCTTACATTTACACACGAGAGTCATGATAACGTGTAAAAAACTGACGTCTTCGAAAAATAATACATCGAAACAAATAATCGTGAATGTAAAATCCTAAGTCGACGACTGGACGATTTGAAATTAACTTTAATTAAATAATTATTAATAATAATTTAATGAATTAAAAGTGCATGCCTATTTTAAATTTGGCGCAACTCTCTTTGTATTAAGGTTGCAACGTTGAAACAAAGAGGAAGGAGGATGTTATCCTTCATGCTTTACGAGCAGGAAGGATAACTGACTCAGCAAACAAACAATCTATATTTCCAATCAAATACACAGTACATAGACATTTAGTACATTGGTTTTTCAAATTCTTAAGGTTAACATTCTTAGAGTAAGGGTGATGGTGAGCTCCATGCGACGATCCTGGGATGTATCCATGGGCAGGGAGTTGAGGGCTTACCGATAAGTGCGAGCTCACGGCGTGAAACGAGAAACAGCTCGTATTCATTGCCGGGTTTCGAACCCGCAGTCTTTCTGCACAAGCAGAGACCCGATACAGAACACGAGCCGCAGACCACTCGACTACGGTGGCTGCCAAGAGTGTGGGATTTGGATTTCATTGCTATTATTTCAGCTACCTCAATTGAAGCGAGTCGAGACCGTTCAGACACGGTCATTGTTTTCTGAAAAACATTGCGTTGCTTTGATTGCTGTTGTAACAGTCTTTGAAAATAATTAAGGTCGTTATCTTGTACGTAGGAATGTTTAGTCGTGAAATGTCTTCGTAATTCATTTGGTACCACGGATTCATTGGTCATTTTTTACCACAAACTACACATAATGGACATGGTTGAGCAACATCTCTAGACTAAGAAAATCCAAACTTCAAATCATCATCACAATACTGTCTCTTATGGCGAACTTTTGCCTTTTTTGTGCTGGATTTTGAGGGCTTCATCGTATGTTCTGTTTTAACCTCACACCCATCACTAACATCCTTCCTTTTAACAAATTTATCCATTGTGAAGGGGTATTCATTCGTAATTAACGCACGCGTACTCTAACCAACTACAGTAAACTACAGGCAGTGTTAAACCACAGTACAGTAAAGAAAACTAAGGGCACATGGGGGGGTTGGCAATGACCACCCCAACAACGGTTTTCAGGCGGGAACGTGATCCATGACGTAATGATTGTGTCTTGGCGCTGATTGGTCAATTTTTTGAAAAGGCGACAAATGCCGATATGACACAAATAAAACTGCCACGAGTGGGTTCGAAATCGCGCTACTGAGCATTCCAAACCATGCACCCAGGACTCTAACCACTCGGCCACGAGATATATCACCTAGTGCGAAGTTGAAACCAATTTAACACTAGAACAACGAAGTGGGCCTGGGAGGTTCAATGTCAAAATTAACAAGCCCGTCTAATATAGTATTCATGAACCTCACTTAATAATAACATTTATGGAACAAGTACATATGACTTTTCTGTTACGTAGTTTGATAGAAAAATAATTGAAAAATGACAGAATTCAACTTGGACTAAAACTCCTCTGTGTTACTTGATCTAGAAAATTATACACTTCTCTGTAAAGTGAAAATTATAATTTTTTGGTTTTAATTCATCGTATTCTCATAGCGAATATCACAACTGATGAATTTATTTTTGCACCTTCTATTATGCATGAACTGAGTGCACTCAGAGCATCCCAGAGTGTCTTATTCAACATTATCATTGTGACTATGAAAATGGAATTTCAATGGTAGAAACGGAGCTACAATCAAATTAAAGAGAAAAATAAGATATTCCTAATAATTTTGTTATGCGCATGTGCATTGTTTGTTTAATTCTATCTCTGCACTTTATTACATCTCGTAATTCGTATCTAAATTATATGTATTTATGTAGTAGCAAATGCGCCGACCAGCATTAGACCATTGTTTCAAGCTGTTTCCCAATGTTTTTTATTGCTTTGAAATCAGCATAAATTTGACAAAGTGACCGTTGGCCTGACTTGTGCGCCATGATTGAGACCCCCTCACCCCTCACATAATTCCATGACGTCAAAATTGAAAGTGCTGCTACTAGTCTTTACTGTACTGTGGTTAAACTGATCCATGTGTCAACGGTCAACCTCCTGTGTCAAACTAGAACATTAAGTAGTGTTCAAAAAAAATTTCACTCAATCACCTTCTGAAATATATGGTAAAAACTAACCTTTATTCTACTAATGCAATAACAAAAACTGAATATTCTTATTTAATTAATTCATCATATGATTTAACTCGGGTATTGCGAGCCAAAAACAATAGTTTGAAGGTACGCGAACAACACTGATTCTAAGCTAAACAAATTGAAAAATAGGCAAGCCCAGAAAACAGCGTTCAGCTCTAGTTATGATTAGTCACAAGCTAATTTAGTTTAAATCCTTCAGTAATTTAGAGCTCAAAATTGAGTGTGCAGTACGATTGAATTCGACGTAAGCAATCGATGAGAGGGAAGTTCCTTCCTCCAAGGCACATAAGTAGAACATGAAACCGAGATTAATGCACATTGTCCGTGTTTTCAGGTGTTCATCACAAAGTAACGGTGATTGGATAGCCTTAGAGCGGAGGGGGTAGAATATAGTAGGAGAGAACAGATCGAGACGTGGAAATAAGATAAAGGAAGAAGATGAGAGGAGAAAAAAAGGAAAAATGAAGAGCCGGCACTTCCAGCTAAGTCTGAAGTGTGTCTGTTGGTTGTGTAATGTATTTTATTCAGTTTGCTATCAAGCTTTTGTATCTAAAGTTTATTGTTCCGAGGTCATTTGTGAAAAAATTTTTGGGTATTGATTTCGTATAAACCTTTTTACCCGGTGACTATGGGTCGTCTTCCGCGTCCACCTAAAGTTTGTTTTAATTCCTCCCCGCATGGTCGCCGGTATCTGCCCAATACAGACCGTTGCGGCCACGAAGGGTATGTAGGAGAATGTAATCTATAATTTGTAATGTGTGCATGTTGTTTCCCACGCACCAGCCGGCCCGACAGAGTAGACCGTTCCCGACACGGAGGTCAAGTGTGTTTGTATTATGGCCTGTGGAACTATTCCGTGCTCTGTTGTCGTCACAAAGTTTTGCGACACTCCTGAAGGAGCCTCGCGACACACTTGTGTGTTGCAACACAGAGGTTGAGAGTCCCTGCTCTAGAGTGAGTGTACACCACAGTAGAGTAAAGACTAGTAGGAGCACTTTCAAATTTGACGTCATGGAATTATGTGAGGGGTGAGGGGGGGGTCTCAGTGACGTACACGCAAGTCAACCTATCATGGCCAGATTGGTCAGGCCAACGGTCACTTTGTCAAATTTATGCTGATTTCAAAGCAATAAAAAACATTGGGAAACAGCTTGAAACAATGGTCTAATGCTGGTAGGCGCATTTGCTACTACATAAATACATAATTTAGATAAGAATTACGAGATGTAATAAAGTGCAGAGACAGAATTAAACAAACAATGCACATGCGCATAACAAAATTATTAGGAATATCTTATTTTTCTCTTTAATTTGATTGCACCTCCGTTTCTACCATTGAAATTCCATTTTCATAGTCACAATGATAATGTTGAATAAGACACTCTGGGATGCTCTGAGTGCACTCAGTTCATGCATAATAGAAGGTGCAAAAATAAATTCATCAGTCGTGATATTCACTATGAGAATACGATGAATTAAAACCAAAAAATTTTAATTTTCACATTACAGAGAAATGTATAATTTTCAAGATCGAGTAACACAAAGAGGAGTTTTAGTACAACAAGTTGAATTCTGTCATATTTCAATTATTTTTCTTTCAAACTACGTAACAGAAAAGTCATATGTACTTGTTCCATAAATGTTATTAAGTGAGGTTCATGAATACTATATTAGACGGGCTTGTTAATTTTGACATTGAACCTCCCAGGCCCACTTCTTTGTGCTAGTGTTAAAATGGTTTAAACGTCGCTTGAAACTATAGCTCTCGTGGCCGAGTGGTTAAAGGATTGGATGTAGAGTTGCGGTTATCTGAATGTCAGAGGTTCTACTCCAGCCGTGCGCGTTTGTGTTTTCTATCATCTCGGCATTTGAAGCCCCGCCCCTTCAAAAATTCACCAATCAGCGCCAAGACACAATTATTACGTCATGGATCACGTTCCCGACTGAAAACCGTTGTTGGGGTGGTCATTGCCAACCCCCCCATGTGATCGTACTTCTCTTTTCTGTACTGTGTAACACAAGTGTCATGTGAATAAAAGCCTGCGTCTACTCAACGCACAGGTGTGAAAGGAAGAGCACACTTGAGCAAGACATTAAGCATATTTAATCGAGATCTAATTTGCCAGTCATGTTGGGTGTCATTACCGATAGAGCACAAGATATAGAATTTTAATTTCGTATTTTTCTGGGTAAAATAATATAAAGCAGTGTTCCTCAAAATATCTGATGCAGCGTACCGGTAGTTTTTTCCAGTGTGCCAGGGGCCGGTAATATTTCTTACTAATATAAATTTATACAGGAAGTAATAAGTAATACCAGCAGCTGATGTCAAGTATTTGCAGCTGATGAGTCGTGTACAATATAAGAGGTGACTATAAATAGCAAGTTTAAGAAATGATGAAAATGACCCTCCTTAGCATCAGAACAGGCTTAGATCTTTCTTATTTTAGTTTAAAACAGCCCTATTAGGTGAACTTTGCAAAAAGCTTAAATGACTGTTGTTTCACCATGGTTTGCTACACCTATTTATGTAACAGGCCAAGGGAATGAAGTTCTATTCTAGTTTACCTAGCGTAACAAAGATAGTATAATATTTTCTGTTAGTCAGTGTCACACTGAGGATGTTTATTGCAAAAATGTAGGATTTAATTTGGTTTCAACGGCAACATTAACAACACTATAACAAACCTTACAAAACGACAAGAAAGAACAAATGTTACTCACCATTTAGAATCCATCGCTGAGCTTGGAGGAGTCTGCTGGAGTTGAAGGATAAAAGCATTCACTGACACCTGTGAGCTGTTAAGATATTTCTGGAACTTAAAAGACGCTCTTTATTGCATCTACCACAATGAAGTTTTGAACGACAGTTGTGGAACAGACTTTTGCTTGCTTGCTTTGCTTGCTTACTTTGTTTGCTTGCTTGCTTGCTTGCTTAGATTGGTTGCATGCTTGTTTTGTTTGCTTGCTTTGCTTACTTGCCATGCTTGCTTGCTCGCATGCTTTGCTTGGTACGTCTTTTGTCACGCTCTTAAGGATTCAGATAGGAGAAAATTCGATAGGGTATACATGTATTGTAAGCATTGTATCGTGGATACCAAAGGCACATCCTTCAACGTGGAAACTCCTTCGCAAAGCCCGCGTCCCCTGGCAAATCAAACGAAAAAATTCAGTAAAAAAGTGAATTTTTTCATGAATGGATCTACTGGTAACGAAATTCAAGTCATAACATTTAAGTAATAAATTTTATTTCGAATATTATAACACTAGTGTACCCAGCCGTCAAAAATTACGGCAGAGATTTTGTTATAATACCCGTGCCATCAAAAATGATGGCAAATACTGGTGGAAAGATATTAAATAAAATTGCATATAAGAACGCAATGCAATACATTTAGTTTTGTATATATTTACAAAAAACAAACGTTTTAATTGAGTATTTAACGACAACATTCCTATTGAAGACTGAGACACTTAGTTTTCTACTGCTGCAATTGACTCTGCAATTCGTGTCATATTCGGGTACAATGTACCCGAATCATAGGGCAAAACCCCGCCGAACTCGGTATCCACGATACGGACTCGAGTATATAAGGCTCTGGATCTCTCTAATTTTTTTTAAAGTGACACAAAACATATAAATAAATAAACACATAAAAATATAAACACACGACGGTCATTCTTAGTATTAGATTTCTAAAAAGAATAACTTCAAAGTTCTACAAATATCGTCAAGATTAAGTAAAATACCTGGGCTGGCGTCCATAGTGCCAGTGCTCAATAAATTATAATTCATCATTTTGGAGACCAAAATGACCAACTCAGCCTGATGGTAGTATTAACACAATTCTTTAAAAACATTAATTTTTTACGTGCTACTACTAAAATAAATTCAATTTTTAGAATGGAATGTTATACCTGAACAAATTTACTTATTTCCGACTTTTTAACCCAACATTACATACTTTTCAGCTGATGATACATACGAACATCGTACATTCTTTCGACACTCAAGAGCTTAACTACATTGAAGTATCCTTAATACGACTAGAAACTGTTTGGGGTGCGAATATTTATCTGAATTATCAGAGCCAAATTCTTTATTTACTTAGGAAGTCACCCTGTCTAACATAGTAAATGTTAGACTCCCTGTCTAATGCCTTCCACTATCCACCATATAGAGGGTAGCCCATAAGTTACTGACCTTTTTAAAAACGCTATACCTATAAAACTAGAAATGGTAAAAAGATGAGGTTACTTTTATATTGAAGAGGGGATTTGAAAGTTATTTTTTTGTATATTTGTACCACTAACAGTTAACACTTATCCTTGTTAACTAGTTGTATAGTTATAACGTTTTTAAAAGGATCATTAAGTTATAGGCCACCCAAAAATAACTAGTGGACTCACACGTGAAAATTTACGTTTTTTTATTGAGTTTAATGATGATCATAAATGATGATGGTCATGAATGAAGTAAGAGGTTTTTGTCGTGCGTGTGTACACAGCTTCACAGGAAAACACTGTGCGGAGAAATTGACCTCAATTGCACGACTGGTCGATTTTTTTTATACGTTTCATTGATCGATTTTCTATTCACCATTTCAACAACAAAGTTTATTTAACACGTTGCCTCCAATTGCCTGATTGGTGTAAGACTTCACTTTGTACGCATAGTCACTAGAAGGATCTGAAAAAATTACAGAACCTAACCTAAGTGGTACACATACGTACCACTTCGGAGTCAACGTGTTAAGCTTCGCTTCCACGTAATCCCTTCTAAAGTATAGCATTTTCATTTACAGGGTGTTTCAGAATTAAGGCAACCGATTTTGCATATTAAATAAATCATTTAAAATCAATGTTTGGTTATTTAAATTATATTATTTTGAAAGTAGTAAAATAAACTTTCTATTTCAAGTTTCTAAACTTTAAATTCATACTTTATATAATAACTGTAGATCGAAATATCGTTATCGAGCTCCACAAAGAATGCGAGAGTAACGTATCAATTGCAAAAAAGTTGAAAATGAACTGTTCAACTGTTTGGAAAATTGTTAAAACGTTTAAGGAGACTGGTACAACCTATGATAAACCAGGATGAGGCCGGAAACGAAGTGTTTGGACCAAAAAACTTATCAAAACCACACGGGAGAAGTTGCGTCGAAACCCTGAAAGAAGTCGTCACATCCTTAATGAGATAGCTCAATGCACGCTCCCAAACTTAGTGTTCACAGATGAGAAAAAATTCGACATTCAGCAAATTGTGTATCATCAGAACGACCCAGTTGGGAGTTCCTACAGTTCTGTCGAGGGTAGGATTATTACGAGACGTTAAAATGCACAGTCTGTCGTGGTTTGGGCAGCTGTAACAGCCACAGGAAGATCTTCGCTTGTTTTTGTGACTTGTGGGGTCAAACTGCTGTGGCGGAACTCAGAACGGTACATTTATCTTATTTTGGAATCAAATTTGCTACCATGGGCTACAGAACATTTTTCAAGTTTCACCATGGAGTCTCCAACAGGATTCAGCACCATCACATGGCTCCAACGTAACCCAAACCTGGATTCAGAGGAACATTCCATCTTTCATAAGCAAAGAGGTATGATAAGCAAGGAACCCTGACTTCAATCACTTGGACTTTTCTATCTGGTCCATTTTGGAGACAAGGGTCTTAGCTACCCCTCACACTTCTCTCGAGTCCCTCAAAGCAAAACTGCTAAGGAAATGGGAAGCAATTCCACAAGAACAGATACGTGTCGCTTGCAATGCATTTGTAAATAGACAAAGCTTTAGTTCGTAATAAGGGTGGTTACATCGAATAAATATAACACTATTGTTTGCTTATTATCACCTTCGAATTTCAATCCTTAAAATCAAAAATGAGCATTTGAATTTTCATAAACCGACTAAAAAGTTCGTTACCTTAATTCTGAAACACCCTGTAATTTAGGACTTCAAATATTAGACACTAAATTCAGGATGTAAATTTGCTGGGTTGCGTAGGTCAAACTGAAGTCAGTCGCACAAATTTTAAAAATATCATTGAAATTTAATAAATATTCCACCCTTCGTGTGAAAGTTTTGTTTTTTAGGGGTTACATAAAATAGTTACGTTGTAGGTATGATACTAGGCACGCATATCTAGCTTACAAACGTGTGAACTAATAAGAGTTTTACTTCTCCTCCGTCTGAGAGTAATTTTTAGAGAATGCAGAAATACAGTTTAGGATACGGCAGAGACTGCATGCATATTTCCAGAATAACGCAGATTGATATCTGGATGCTATGTGCCCAACATTTTAATCTTACAACTATTTGGTAAGTTCAATGCAAAAAAAAATTATTCAACAACTTCATGTTCATGTTATCGATGTGAATTTCACTATTTATTCCAATTTACCTGTATGAACTTGACTTGATATCTGAACCCTAACAAATGGAGGGACAATTTTGGAAAAAAATCCCTTTTAAGGCACCTTACATGATAAGCACTTAAGCATTACACCGCTGAATTTAAAGTGTGTGATGTTGAGTGCGTTATTTTCGCTTCGCTTGTTTGCTCTACCGTCATAGTGTTTGTTTAAGGATATAAGGCCGGGGAAACAAACGCTCCCGCTGACGTAAGATCAATAAGGGAAAATACTCTGCAGGCGTCGTCAGCTTTACAGAAACAATGTTAATATACGCAACTGAAGTTATTTACTACCAAGATTATTGAAAACAGAAGACCAACATGAAAACCCAAGAACGTCACATGCAACCAACATTTTCAAGCTCCTCTGCACCCACAATCCTATACCACCTTTTCTCGACAACTGCACAATCGGGACTCGGCAGTCGACACTTATCACGGCCTTCACCGGCGACCACCGGCACTGGGCATCAGAATCGAGCAGGATTGCCAGATGCTGAATACTCTTTATGGCCAAATTTTAGTTTAAAAAAGGCAAACAGAGGCCGGGTGTATACTTCTTGCCTATTTTATTCCACAACACGTTTCAAATTTCCTTATTAGACCACCTACAAGAACAAACCCCAAAGACAGACCCTCACCACTCAATACATGTGCGCAGAGCGCTCATTTCTATTCCCCTCCTAGTATCCCCTCCGTTTCACCCCTTTACTTAGGTACACCCTGTGCCAAACTCTCTCTCAAATCTTTTCTATTGGTACCGACCGACCGACCGAATTTCCTTATTATGATAAAATAAAAAATGTTTACTGACTCAATCTCTATTTGAATTAACATCGAAATATCTACCATATTTTATCATTTGGGTCTTTTAGTCATATGAAAAATAAATTATTTGCTGGTCCTAGGTTCATTACAGTACGGTATGCATGATTTAAAATTTGTAAGCACTGTATCTATTGTTGCAAGATCTTTGAAGCACATCAAATTGTTGAGAAGATGAACTTGTATTCTCATTATAGCATCCAAAACGTAAGGTTGCATTCTATTTCTTGGTAAATTTTTAACAGCAGTTCATACATGGACATTCTCTCAACGAAAGCATTACTCGCGGGAGTAGGCTACTGTATCTTTTAGAATTTTATTCCTGAATATATTTTTGTCTCCAATCAATTCAATTAATTTCCCTGTATTGCTGTTCAATCGCACCAACATTGACGGCAGCTGATAACATCATTGGGAACTCTGATAGCTCTCTTTCATTCGTTTGACTCAAAATATTATTTTGACTGAGCAGTGAGATTTTTTAATTCATCAGTAGCATCACACAATTTAAACGTACAATTTAGATCAATACAGATATTTAGCTGTTTATTCCATTGAATATACATGAAAATTCATAAAAATTTTGTCTGAATGAGAGAGTGGTTATGTAACTGAGAACAAACAAAGCGGGAAATTGAATGAAACGGAAATTTAACGTTAAGTTTGTATCGTGTCCATCATTCCTGCATTTTTTTTCAAAACTGTGTGAGGCCCCTATACGGAACCAAGCGCCATATACTGTGAAAACGAGTTATGTATACCACTGGCATCCCCAAACCTTCCTCTGTCTGGCGAGTGAATCGTACTTACAGAAAGATAGTCGTAAAATGGTTGAAAATCAATGTATTACCTCAAGTAGTTCTTGGGATGCACGGGTTTCAAAGTAGGTGAACGTTGAAGCTGTTGACTGACGTTTTAAAAAAGCTGTGCTTGGTACCGTGTGACTCTAGAAACCTCAGATACATAGACCTAGATAAAAATATCGTTTTGTAGCATATCAATAAACCAATATGATTTAAATGCTTCATATAATAGAACAAGTTAAAAATATGAATAATATGTTGAGTAAAGATGAAACAGTGACAAAAATATAAAAATGGCCACACATAAAATCTCGAGGCCAAATGTTTTTAAAAAAGCCACATTTAGGAATTTCTCCCGAAAAAAGGCCAATGTGGCAGCCATGGACTCCAACTCCAGCTGGCCCGTCTGCCCACGGCTGCTGGCAGGATCTTCACAAATAAAATCAACTTTATTTCGATACAGCACAGAGTACAATATCAATTCTCACTCTAGAGAATTTGTTTTTCAATTCTTAATGCTAACATCTGAAGACTTAATGATGACTGTTATAAAATTCTTACGGAATAGGTATTTATTTCTTAGTGGGTGATATCACAGCGGTTAGAACATTGACGCTAAGCTTAAAATCAAAATTACGCTAAAATTGCAACAAATTTATTACTGTGGAAGAAATTTCCAACGACATAATGTTATCGTTTGAATTTCCAACATTCAAGCTAGAATCTCGAGTTTGAAAATACTTCTCAGAGTGAAGATTTCAGCTGTGATTTCGGATTTTCTATTGGATCGGTTGGTATGATATGCTGATGATCCATACAATTTATTTATTATTGTAGTTAATTGAAAACTCTATTTTGTTTTATAAAATCGGAAGTTACATAGCAGAAAATACTTGAAAATGAGAACAACAAATTTGAAAATGCAACCAATGATTAAGATCAATATATCGATCAAGATTGTTTGAGTTGTAGGTGACAAAAAGTTTTACACTTTAACACTTACTTATTACGAAACATTCACTAGCATTGGCACATAACCTTCATAATAACACTATGAAAAGTCACTTCATTGCTTTTAATAAATTTGAAATTTACAGATTATAAACAGACGATAAATGAGAAACACTTAAATGTGTCATAAGCTTGAAGTACCGATACAGGCAAAGTGGTGTAATTGCAGAACAAAAACTTTTAGTTTTCACACAATTTTTTCAATGTATTTATGAGTTTGATGACTATTTTAAAATAAAAAATAAAACATACAGGCAAGAATGGAACCAGCAAAACAAATGTCCTGTATGTGACAAATGCAGAAATGAGATAAAACGAGTATAACATCATCTATTTGTAGAATAACCTCAGCTAACTCGTTTATTAGACATTGATGTCACAGGTTTCCCTTTTTTCACTGTTAGAAGTTTTTGGTCAAAAGCTTTCATAAGCTTTCAAAATATTTGTTTTCTAAATATCTATATAAAAACGTTATGAACCATTATTTCGAATATTGTGAAGGCGGGAAGTACAGTTTCAAAATTGTGTGACGTCCACGATAAAAAAGAGGATACGGCAGTTTCAATCTTCTTATTTATGAAATACTAATATCACTTACGAAAATTTGAAGCAACGCTATAATTGAATAAACATTCGGCAACCTAACAAGTTGAAATTACAAATAATGATTTGCAAATGAAATGAGGTAAGCTCATGCTGTCATGAGAGATGAAAATTGAAATACCATGTATGGGATACTTCTATCTATACATTTATGTTAGACCTAACGTTTTAATAGATATTTGTAACAAACACATTAACTCTCATGAACATACAAGCTTCATGATTAAAGCAACTATGGAAAGCTGTGTAGGCGCATTGAAAGTTTTTCAACTTACATTAGAACTATAGAAAAATTAAAACCATAGAGTTTGTTTTATTATAAAGTTAACATCATGAATTTATGAAGCAAAACTTAAGAAGTACTCAACATGACAGGCATAACATTCTCAAAACGTTAACCCAACAAGGGTGCTTTTATCCTATACATCTGATAACATTTTTGTGCTCTCATTTTCAGTTTAGTCTTCAAAAAGTTATTCAGTACTCGTTTAGATACATTACATATCTGATTTAGATACATTATACACATGATCAAAATGAAAAAAAATGATAAATTCATTTTAAATTCCTTCTGCCTTCGTATTACATTCATTTCATTGTATAGCATTTAATTTCACTGAATTCCACTCTCATTGAATCACATTGCATTGCAGAACGCCACACTACGTCACACTACATCAAGTATCGGGGACACTAACTGTCACCGTGACCTGCTGCGCTGTTGAAGTATCTCGTTGCTCGAATATGAGGTAGAGCTCTTCTATGCATGAAGAGCTAAAAAATTGTTCAATACAAAATCAATGTACACAAATCAATCGGCAAAATCAATACCGCCTGAACAAGTGAATAGATTCATCAGGTACACTGACGAGGATAATGTTTACTAAGCCGTCGCTGCCTCGTTGAGCTCTATGGACTTCTCAGCTTCATAGTAGGCTTTTTACACGGAATAATCCTGGACTTAAACAGTAATCTGAGACATAGGTGGACAATAATCTAAGACGTAGACTATAATCCGGGACATCGAGAATAGTCCGGGACGTAGGCAATAATCTGGGACGTAGAGAATAATCCGGGACAGAGCGTGTATGTATAGTCCGAGACATTGAGAATAATCCGGAACACAGGGTGTATAGTCCGAGACATTGAGAATAATCCGGAACACGGAATACTCCGGGACACAAGGAATAATCCAGCACATTCTGAATATTTTGAAACATACAGAATATTCCTGGTTTTCTCGTCCATGGTATCTTATAAAGTGAGGGATTTTTATTAATTGATTCAAATAATTCCACAGGAGACTACCCGTGAAATGATGTTTTTTCCTTCCGGACCACAAATCAAGTTTCTTGACAATATTATTCTTATTCTGTCGATCAAGTATTGAGTCAACCACCATCAATGAAATTTTTTTGAACCATAAATATTCAATGGTTTATAGTGTCGTTAATTAGTGAGTGCACTGACCAAAACAATGACGGTATGCCTGAATGTATGACGTTGCTTTCGTTTGAGCAAATGTTTAAAGAAGAAATTTAGATAATTTAAAAGTAAACAAAGAAAAAACAAATGCACGTGCATTATCACACATGATAATCATACATAAAATCTCACATAAAAAATACACAAAAACCCATGCTGTTATTTTGCTGCATGTCAAAATTTCTTCATCGAATAGTTTCTCCTGCTTGACTGTGTGTTGTTATTATAATCGTTAACTAGTAGGAAATGGCTATTTGCAGTGTTCATATAATTACACTCAATGAATTGTGAGTGAGAGGCTGCATTTGGTACCACTTACATTTCAATCGGTCACTTTACTCAAGGTATGAAAGATCATAATCAGAAAATAACGATTTCATTGTAATATTCAACGTTTTTACAACTCTCCTACTAGATTTTGTATGATAAATTGTGTGATGCAGTAAGGTAAATTCCCCTACCACGTTATTTAAATATGAAACTCAATTTATTTTTCATATTTCTTTTAAAAGATTTCTTTAAAAAAGAATAGTTTTTATCATTGAATGATTCACTTTTATTTTAGTTTCCTCTCCATAGCTTGTCGGAAGCTTTCAACAAAATAAATCAGTTGTAATTAACTGATGTGAAACTGTAAACTGTGCATGAGAAATGGATGTGAAATACTAATGTAATCAATCATTATAGATGAGAAACATTCTTGCCTCAATTTATCTCTTCAAAACGATACTAACTCACTGAGGAAATGAAGAAAGATGATCAACCATCAGTGATTGAGAATGCTTAACCAAACAAAAAATGAATTTATTATTGAGTGAGAATCCATGCATGACAAATTCATTCCGACTAATTTTGTGTGCTTTATTATTATGAAGGTAAAACAAATTTGGCGTTAACTTCCAACATTAAGTCCCATCACTGTGGTAAGATCTGTCTTGAAAGATAGAGAGACTACAGCTCCGTATCCCTTCTTTAACAACATTTAAGTCCTTTGAGAGAGCCTGAAAATTAAATCAGAAGTTGTTTGTGAACTTCTTATTAGCATATGTTCTTAACGCCGGCTCTGCTCTGGTTATGAATTCGCTATCACAGATGACGGGACTCGTGATGGGAATAGAGTGACAAAGTAAAGCGTATTCACTCACTGGTAGTCCTACCTTGCTTGTACAGCCCACGAGCCCCGCTATGCTGTGTTACATCCATGGGTTAACCCGTCATAAACACTCAATAAGGTCTTTGTCTTCTAAAATAATCGTTTGAAATTCAGTATTGATGACTCTGCATAATAAATCATTTTTCTAGTATCGACACTAGCTATATTGAGACAATGGGAATAATTGGAAGATCCAGGTGTTAGTTTATAGATAGAGAGCTGTGGTCGTGAACAAAGTCATAACTTTGTGTGCAAGCAGTGATTTACTGATGTTCAATAACTTCAACGCAATAGACAATGACTTATGGATTTAAATCCGTCCATATCTCATTCAAAAATCGATTTCAAGATATTGAAGAGTGAATGTCTCCTTCGCGTGTACCGGTAAATTGCGTGACAGGTTAAAAGGATCGAATTATTGATCACTTTGTCAGCTTCCGTAGTCTGGAGGCGCCAGAAATATTCAACTACAATATTTTGAACCCTCTGCAATGCATGGGAGCAGGTCCCTCTGAACTGGCATTCCTAGTCACCCTAATAGTGTGAGTAGTACTAAGGCACTCTCGTAGTCCATGTCCAAGGAACATGGATGCCACCCATGACTGAATAACACGGAATAATTCGTTCACACGATCGCACCGCAGACAGAGAGCAAGCCGTCGTCAATACTCGTGCAGGTCAACAGACCTGTCATCAAACATGCACAGGCAGAACTGTTGGCAACTTCACTAATTGCCTGACCTAACTGAACTGTTACAGTGCTATAATACATACATGACCTGATGCAGCTCTGAGAGACTGGTGTCACGACATACCTCAGCGCCGTGCCAGCACAGCTATCACCAGGAAGACCAACTTCCAAAAAACACAAAAAAAAGATGCACAAAAAAGTTTTTCTATAATAAATGTAAAACCTTCTATAACATTTACTTGATTCTTTTGAAAGTTTGCGTTTCGTTGATACATGGACCTGTAATAAATGATGAATAGCAGCCTTGTTTGAAATAGAACGAGCCATTTGCATGCTCCTCATGACTCCCTTGCAAGAAAAGAAGTATCACATCACAACAATTAACTCCGTAAGTAGACATAAATAACGCGTGGAAAAATCAAATAACTCGCTTGAAAGCTCTTCATAGCTATTAAATTTAAAAAGATGGATTTTAATGTGCCAATAATTAGCTTTTAAACCCTTGTTATTGCAATAATTGACCCGAAAATCTTTCTGCAATAATTTTGTAATAATCATTTTTTTATTTTTTACTCGAAAACGTTGCATGAGCCTTATTTAAAAGCTTCATAAAAATATGAATGAATAGTTACTAAACAAATAAATTCCTTACATAGCAATAACTAAAAATAAACCACTCCTTTCGATGAGAGACAATAAAATGTATAAAAAGATGTTTTTTTAACCGAAAAGATTTACTCAAAATCTATAGTAGCATATAAATGATTTCCCAAAATATATTACTTCAAATTTTTCAAAATACTTCAACTTAATTCAGTATTTTACATATACGGGATAAAATTCATTTTCTCGATCTCCCAATCATATATGTATACGCGTTTAATTTTACAAATTCACATATATTTCTTAACACACAACTTAGAAACTTTGTCTGATCAATAACGAAAAATAATAATCCTGCAACGAAAATTCTAATAAATGTGAACAGATAAATTACCATCTACCTTCATTCTTCGTTTTTTAACAACTCTGTCCTACCTCCTAAACACAACGCCTCTGCATCGCGTCATCGTCCTCAGAACGTAAACTGCAAGTCCTTGTCGTACAAACCCACGCATACTTGCATTGAATGCGACAGTTGACATTTGCCTCGGTAGCTGGCCTTTGCCTCGGCAACTGATGTTGAATTTGACAGCTGGCATTTGCCTTGACAACTGACATTCACCTCGGCAGCTGATATTTGCCTTGGCAGCTGGCATTTGCCTAGGCAGCTGGTATTTAACACGTTGCCTCCGATTGCCTGATTGGTGTAAAACTTCACTTTGTACGCATAGTCACTAGAAGGATCTGAAAAAATTACAGAACCTAACCTCAGTGGTACACATACGTACCACTTCGGAGTCAACGTGTTAAATCGACAGCTGGCATTTGCCTCAGCAGCAAACATTTACGTCGGTAGTCGGCATTTACCTTGACAGTTGACATTTGCCTCAGCAGCTGACATTCACCTCGGCAGCTTACATTTTTCTCGGCCTTGACATCGCTGACACTGCATGAAACATTGATCCATCCCTCTGGTTATGACGTCACCAGCAATTACTCTGCAAATCGCATTCGCCTTCACGTGAGCCCTCCAACCAAATGGATTTGTTGATTTCAGGAAGATATTGTGTTGTCGGCCATTGGATAATTTTACTAAATGTATCCAGACTCTTGTTTAGTTCGTCGCTATTTTCGCCTCCTACGGGCTTATACGCATTTCCATACACCCACAAAATTTGATTCCCTCTGTGCATCGAGCCGCAAGTTTCTTTAATTTTATCTCTAAGATCTAGCACTAGAAATCCCTTAGGGAAATTTACCAGAACTTCCTGCATAGTCTTGCAAAGCTCATTTCCGGATACTGTTTGAACAATGATAATTTCCATATCCCCTTCGTAACATTATGCTCCAAATGGTTTATTTTGATTATTTCTATAATGCATTTCTCACCTTTTAGAATAGAATAGAATGAGGCTATAGGAACGAACCTTCGGCCCCATTCTTGTGTCGGATAATTGCTTCGATAATTATTCGGTTGTTTACCCAAGTCCCATACCGTATTTCTAGCCGCGTCAACCATGTCGGCAGCGGGATTCGAACCCGGGTCTTTCCGCTAGCAAGCAGATTCGCTCACCAGTCGACCCAGCTGGTGATAGTCGACCAAGCTGGTGATTGTCGACCAAGCTGGTGATGTTTTCTTTAATCTTTTTTTACGATTACGATTAGAGTCTTTACTTAGCCCTGTATACTTATTCATGCATGCATGCATGTATCAAACAAACAATCTTTATTTCCAATCAAGTACACAGTACATAGACATTTAGTACATTGGTTTTTCAAATTCTTAAGGTTAACATTCTTAGAGTAAGGATGATGGTGAGCTCCATGCGACGATCCTGGGATGTGTCCATGGGCGATGAGTTGAGGTCTTACCGATAAGTGCGAGCTCACGGCGTGAAACGAGAAATAGCTCGTATTCATTGCCGGGTTTCGAACCCGCACGCAGTCTTTCTGCACAAGCAGAGACCCGATACAGAACACGGGCCGCATACCACTCGACTACGGTGGCTACTATTTTTTTTTATACTATTAGCAATCAGTCATGATAAAGCTCCTGCTACACATTTTGTGCAGCACGCAAACTGTCAGTTACTTTTAACCGGCCCATCAGATGGGACCAGGTAGTGCAGTAGGAGTAGGGGTGACCAGGTAGTGCAGTAGGAGTAGGGGTGACCAGGTAGTGCAGTAGGAGTAGGGGCGACCAGGTAGTGCAGTAGGAGTAGGGGTGACCAGGTAGTGCAGTAGGAGTAGGGGCGCCCAGGTAGTGCAGTAGGAGTAGGGGCGACAACGTGGTGCAGTAGGAATTGGTGTGACTAGGCAGTCAATGTTGTCATGTTCTATTCTATTCAAAAGTAAATTTGGAGCTGCTGAAGATCGACTACCCTAAACACATAACAGTGATAACTGCACTTTTCGGGATATGGAAGGCTAACATCGATAATAAAAAAAGGAGTATTTTAAAGCGTTAAAATTTTCTCCATCTTGCGCGCGTATTTTGTCTTATATCCACTTGAATATCTGTCACCACGGTGGTCTTCAATTGAAGATCCGTCCTTACTTGTCCTACCTGATAAGCGTGACCACTGATAGTCTCTCGTCAAGACTTGCAATGCAATCAAACCGCAATTTTCCGAAAATCAGAGAATTCTTAACGATATCGATACTTTGTCGAATGACATGCTGCACAATATTATAAATCAACCAGGAGCTTGAACATCTTAACCCATTTATATCACTTTGCAAAAGCCAAACGAGCATTAAGTATTATAGTAGTAGTAAAAGTTTGCTAGCGCTTCAGTGGCTCGGAATAAATCGCGCTGAAAGTCTTACACTTCTAATACAAGTCTATCCGTTGCGTCACCACAATAAGGCAGTACATAGTTATCATTATTAAACCATTCCTGGTTCAATCCCGGCAGCCAGAAATAACAGTTTCCACGGCCTTAAACGTTACCAAGCGTCATTCCTCGTTTGTTTTCAGCCCATAATTTAGATAGAGAGTAGGTGTTATTTAGAGAGAGTAGCAATCAGTCTAGTATTCTCATAATAGCTAGTGGTCCATGTTGTTTTTTCCGTCAATTTAGGACAGAATGATTTCATAGGCTGTGTAGACTCCCGATATTTTCATCAGCGTACGACATTGTTACCTACAATTATACTTTACGTTGACCAAAAACTTTCCTACGTCATTTATCATTTCCATGAAGTACAATGTGCTCTTGATCATGACTGCTATGCCGATTTTTTTTATTTATAGCGTTGACACTGGTCATAGCAGCCACGACATAATTTCTAGTTTCCTTGTTGAGTATGCTCGATTTTCTTTTCCATGTTTTAGAACTTCTGGAACATTTGAAATGACCTCAAACGAAATTTACTGTTTCACATGATATATCTCTTTAGCTTTTGCGTCGCACGTTTATTATTTTTTACACTTACGATATTAGAATTCAGACTCTAGTGTTGAAATAATTACGCAATTATTTTCACGCAGGGAAAGCTTCCTTTACTTCAACTTGAACTATTCAAATTTGTGTTCATTACATTATCTTAAGTTTACGAAGCGCAGCAGGTAAACTGGTCATAACTGCTATCTCCCCTGATTGTGCTCGGCACTTTGCTCAGCCCGCACTCTAATGTCCAGGCCCTGTACAAGTAACTTGCTACAATAAGAGGGAGTGATGAGTTTGTTTCCTCCTAATTATTGCAATTTGCACCCACATGTATCGGTGTCAAGTAGATATATCCAATTGATAAGCGCTGTATTTGAACGGCGACTTGCAGGATCAGAGTTGGTGGTCAAGGTGCGGAGTGAAGGAGTAGAGTAAAGACGGGCTGGATGTGCCACGTCGCACCAAGGAGAAAGAAAAGACCTCACTCCGTACATTATGTATTGGAGACAAAGAACCATAAATTGAATCACTCACTGCTTAAAAGTTAACGAGGAAAATGTTACGGTTAACGAAGCGCTTCAACACCAACCATCGAAAACCTCAGGGTAAGAGGTTTTTATCTCACGTCGACGAGAGGTAGAGTGGCAGTAGATGCTTGCGGCTGCAGCCCATCACGCAGCTAAGATATAATAATAAACTTAATACAAATCAAATAATGGGCAATCAACCAACTGGCGATGACACTAGAGTTCGTCACCGACAGTGCAGCACCACCGTTGGTTTAGAATTTCACGCTCGTGCCTTATCAAAATAGAGCCGAGAAAGGCCTAGGCTTACTTAATGTGATTGATCACAAGTCTTGGCAGAACCGTTGGTAGTTTTAATGTTCTTAATTTAAATAGTGTCCGATGAGCAAGTCACAAAATGTAGTTCCGTAAATTGTCTCAACTAATTGTGCAGATTCATAAACAAACCATTCATCACCAGAAACTAAGGCTAAAAAATAATAGCAAGATTGATACTCGAGAGAGCAGAACTGACGAGAACACATGCAGCATAAGACTCCTTACGGCAAGCTCAACTGCAGCCACGACATTGCCTGCCCATGGCAATGATGGGAAGGTCAGCCGCATGCTTAGAAAATATATTAGAATCAAGAAAAAAGAAAATTAAAGCCTAAAAACAAAAACTTCGGGAAATCGAGCTTCCGTAAATAGAGTTTAATCGTTAAGAAATGTCTACGGAATGCGTTGGGGATAAGACTCTGAACAAACCTTGATGAAAGGAAAGTTATCAAGTCATATCATAGGTTTCATCGGTGTGGGCTATTCGAGAGCAAATTGCTCGTTGAAGAGCACAACACCAAAAATAATTAATTTAGCATCATTCACTTGACAAAGAAGCCACAATAGACCTAAATAAAGGATAATTTTTTATTTCTGATATTCAGAGGAGTAATGAGCGAATGTAACTCAAGTCAAAAACCCAAAAATTTTCTAGATGTCACTATCAGTCTTTTTCTTGATGAGGATGTCCTTCACGTTAAAATTTATCTTGGGCTTTTCGCCGTCATGACGCGGCATGTCGTACAGGCAAAAACGTTTGAAAGCTTCCACATCTCGGTCAGACGCATCCATGTCTCCCATCATATCTTGAGGAGTGAAGACAGAATCAATGGTTGACATGTCTTCAAGCCCTTTACGCCCTTTCTTCGGCTTCTTACCTATCACGCCAACGTTCGGGTTGGGTTGGTACATCCGACTAACATCATCCATTACAGATGACGACGACATGTAAGGATTGTTTACGAGACCAGCACTCAAGCTCGAATTTACTGGACCTCCAATGGCACCCAAACCACTACCTCCGAAACCACCTACTCCATTACCAGCTCCAATGCCCCCCAATGATCCTGAACCGTAAGATCCATAAGGCGCGAGAGCGTTAGTGTTAGAGTTAGCAGCAATGTACTGAGCGAGTCGAGTGTCATGACCCTCGCCACAAGCGCTTGAAAAACTCAGAGGAGACGCACTAAAGCCACCACTAGATGAATCAACGGAGCAGCTCCCGTTCGACATGCGGTAATTCGCCGATGAAGTGGCAGACATGGCACTGGACACAGACGCACTCCCTCCGAGGTAGCTTTGACCAGGACTGGAGTAGCCACCAGCAGCGCTTCCCAAACCTCCAAGACCATGATTCGTTACAGCCGGAAACGCAGAAGAATTACCAAAAGAACTACCGTTAGAAAAACCAAAGGTATTTGAAGAGTTGGAAAAAGGTCCAAACGGAGTTGTGTTCGAAAAAGCAGAAGAGGAGCTTATCAAGGGGTTATACGAGCCCTGAGAGACAGAAGAATTATCGAAGACAGAATGAAGTGAAGGCAAGAGTTGTTGATTAGAGGTCACAGAGAGTCCAGAATGTTGGAGAGGCTGCGTTTGCTGCGGAACAATGCTTGGCTGGCCGCTACATTGGAGGGACTGCAGCTGAGACAGAGACGGTAACTGAGGTGTGGGCAAACGTTGAAAATGTTGCTGAACCGTTGGAGGCTGGTGTTGTTGCTGATGCTGTTGATGCACGAGAGAGATGCCAGGCTTTTGATCAGCCTGGGGTTGTACGATACCGTAGCTTTGCTGCTGATTTTGAAGCAGCTGCGGAGGCTGTTGGAACTGCTGTTGCGTCATTGGGAGACGAACCGGGCCATTCATTACGGCTTTGGGACCCTGGACGGAAGAAACAACACTTTGTCGACTGATCGCTACAGGCTGTTGAGTGGTAGTTAGATGCTGCGAATGTTGCTGTTGCTGCTGCTGTTGTTGCTGCTGCTGCTGCTGATGAGGCTTTTGCTGCTGCACTGGCTGTACTGGAGGCACGGAAACCTGAGTCACGTTATCAACATGAGGTTGAATTGGTTGTTGTTGTTGTTGCTGTTGGTGTTGTTGCTGTTGGTGTTGTTGTTGTTGTACCTGCTGTTGCTGCTTAAGCAGCTTATGCTGTTGATTTTGAGGATGCCTGGTCTGGGGAGGAAGAGTTTTCTCTAATGCGTGTTCACTCTTAACGCAGGCTTGTTTTTGCTGCTTTTGAGTACCCGAAGGTTTGGTGGTCTGGCTAATGTTCACAGTTAATGGTTTCACCATACTTTTCGTTGTCGACGTCGTCGGTCCAACATAGGAATTATTTTTGCTTCCGTTTAGTACAGTATCCCCTGATGCTAGTTTGCCAACGGAAACAGAAACAGCAGACTTGTTTAACAGATTGTCCCTTGTTTTAACCTTATCAGCAGTTTTATGAACAACAGTGTTGGTTTTGGATGCAGTGGGAAGCGAAGATGAAGACTTACTGACAGTTGCAGATAACTTTGACTGTCCAACAATTTCTTGACATTTCTTAGCATCTCGTTTGTCATTTTTCTTTATATCAGTAGTTTTATTCGGTGGAGTATTAGCAGTACTCTGCTTGTTCTTCGTACCAGCATTTTGGTTTTTGGAAGGTTTTGTGTTGTTGCTAGCTACTTTCTTAACATCTGTTCCTCCACTTACAGTCTGCTTCTTATTTGATTTCTTGACAGGCTTGTTGCTGCTTGATTGTACAGAGTTAGCACTAGCTACCTCAGGGACGTTGCTTTCCTGATGTACAGGCTCTACAGGTGTTCCTTCAGCAGTAACTGTGGTTCCTTCTTCTTCGTTGTTACCTTCACGCGTGCAATATATCGATAGGCCAGCAACTGAAAAATTTTTATTTTTGAGTTTCTTACCCACAGACAAATCGTAGAGTTGGTCCATTAGATCTTCATCGTCTCCTGACTCATCGTCACTGTCCCTTAGCACAGGAGTGACAGGTGCTTCTACAGCAGCAACAGTCTGTTTCTTTTTCTCGTCAGGTGAGTTTGTTTTCGTCTTGTTAGCAGACGCAGAAGACTGGGAATTTTGGCTTGAAGTTTGTTTTTTCTTAGTTGCTGTGGGAAGGAGAGGTGTGTCATCTCCTCTCTCCACTACTTGCTTGTTATATTTGATCCTCTGATTTCTGCTCAAACGTTCGGGGTCGAGTAGTCCATTGAGAGCTGCTTGGATTCGCTCGTCGGCAGTCATACGCTTATCCAAAACTGAACTTTTGTCCGACTCACTGCTAGAGCTCTCTTGTCGTACCACAGCAGTTGCTGCCTTCGAGTTGTTTTTAGGATCAGAGCGGTCTGATTTTTTACCATTCCCTTTCTCAGGAGGAGCAGCATTTTTCTTGTTCTTATTTTTAGCAGTAGCAGAAACATTCAAGTTAGAGTTTGAGTCAGCATCATTTTGCTTCTTCTTATTTTTAATACTTTTAGGTTGCTCTTCTTTCGTTTTATTAGCAGTTTGCTGTTTTTTGGCAGTGGACTTTTTACTCCCTCCATCAACAACAATAGCTTGGTCAGGAACGTTCCAGTTATCCAACGAGGACTTCATGGTAAGATCTGAACGACCACCCAGAGTTACGCCACCAGGGAACATGGTGTTCAGGTGAGACACACCAGGCATGGGGTTATACAAACTAGGCGCTACAGGCGGGAGCCCAGGCATCATGGAGGGAGACATGCCCCCCATGAAGGTTGGGTTCGAGGAGATGTTGAGCATACCAGGCTGCCCAGCTACACGGCTGATGCTCACTCCTGGAGGTAATTGCAGTCCTTCCGTCAGGTCTTCAATATCTCCCTCTTTACGACCACGTTCGTTCTCCTTGCCCTTTTTCTTGCCTGCCTTTCCAGTGGTATTCTGAATGTTATTCTTCTTGCCAGAAGAGTTGTTTTGCCTGAGGAGCTGGTTCTGCTGCTGTTGTTGTGCACGGCTGGCGTGTAGCTGCTGCAGCCTGAGAAGCTCCTCCTGCTGCCGCTGAATCTGCAGCGTTTGCAGCCGCAGCTGCTCTTCTTGCTGCTTCAAAATCTCACGCTGCTGCTCGTACTGCTGTAGATGGATGTCATGTTCTCGTTCCACCTGAGTGTAACACAACATTCTACTTAGAAACAATACATTCTAGAGCAACTAAAAGTAGTAAAATAATAGTGAAATAAATTGAACAAAGGGAATAAAAACATGAAATCAGTAACAAATTCAATGACAAATATTCAAAAAAGAGGACACTACAGAGGCCAATAAAATCACACGAACTAACAATTTTAAGAAATGACGGAGTATTGAGCATTAGTGAGTGTACGAATAATTTCATCACCATCTACATCTTTCGCCAAACATTTGATGCAGTTATAGAACAATTTTCTAGATTTTAACTTTTTACCTGCAAATACAAAAAAGGAAGGATTATGAGTGTAAAGATCCAATACCACTCCCCTTCCAAGGAAAATGCTACGACTAGCTCAAAATTGTACAAACAAATTTTCACAGAGTGTTAAAGCCTGAGGAAATAACCCCTACATCTGAAAGAAGTTGAAGTATGGGTTCAGAGTGGAGCAATTGCCCTGTAAGTAGGAGGAAGTTACCTAGCTAAAATCCATAGTGGCCTTACCACACTCTTAGCATTGTGTTGCTGTTGCCGCTGACGCTCCTTCTTTTGATTCTTCTTCCATTTTTTAAGTTCTTTCTGGCTCATGTTGGGCGGTGGTCGCTGTAGCTCCGACTGACGAACATCCTTAGGTGGAGTTGAGCTCACGCCGCCACTGCTGCCTGGTATGGCTACCCAAAATCAAACACGTTAGCATTACTAAAAATGGAAGCATTAAATTATATAAGGCTTGGCCCCAATAAGTCAAACTGTCCGTCTCAACACGAGCAGCGTGAACAAATTAATCGAGCACCTCAGGACACAACACACGAGTGACACAAACTGAGCCACAACACCATCAAGTTCACAATGTTTCGGAATCTGTTAAGTAATATTTATGATGTGAAATAATAATAGTAATGAACGTTAATATTGCTCCCCACATTGGAGAGTGGCTGAGAAAAATTTGGATGATTCACACAAATAAAACAACACAACCAATAACGTTTTTGAGTAGCATCGTAAAGTTCATTCCACAATGAGTGACGTGTATTCAGTGGTGCTGTAACGTTCATTCTACAATGAGTAGTGTTTACTGTATCATCAGTAGCGTTTTGACGATTATTTTAGAATGAATAGCAATTTCCCATCTATAGTGTACACGCAAGGACCAGACATCACTTGTTACTCGAGTTTTTAAGTACGACTACGTGCTGAACTAAGATACGAGACTTGTTAATAGAAATGTAAAGTGTTATCTCGGTTAAGTTTAAAAATGCTTGCATCACCCCATGTCGTTTAACTCGATAAAAAATGTAACGAAAGTACCCTCTTCACCCTGGCAGCCCAAATACTTATTATCATTGAACTGAGAATGGAAGAGTGCATGAAGTTAAATAAAATAGAGCCTAAACTGTACACTTAAACACTAAAAGTTCAAAGCTTAAAGCCACGAAACTGTAAGTTCTGCACAGAACATCTCAGGCCAAAAATGCAAATAATATCACAAACTAAGGAATCAGAAATAAAAACCAACGCCAAATAAAGACAATATTAAGCCAAGGTCAAGGCCAAAATCAAACAGAGACTCAGCTACAACATGAGAGCAAGCGAAAAAATTCTCTACAGTAAAAAATGGCAAAAATATTTTATTATTATAATCCTGGTTTAACACGAGCGAAATTCTGTTATTATTTACATTGTATTCGTCGTGTAAAAGAAAACAATCTTAAAAGAGAAAACTAATAACAAAAACGTTGAAATAAAAATTGCAAAAAATTTCTAATATGGAGATGCCTGACTAAATAATGACGAACCATAAGAAAATCTTAAAAACAAGAAGAACCCCTCTTCCTTCACTAAAAGATAAGTGTTTCACATAAAACAAGCCAGTAATAAAGGACGCAAGAAAAATACGAACAGAATAAAAGAGCAAGTTCAAAAATAGAACATTCACAATAAAAGAAACTAATACATACAAACCCTCCATGACAGAAGCACGAAAAAAATTATACAAATACAGAAATGTAAAAGACAAAAAGGCGAGACTACAAACCGAACGGGAGTCAAAAAAGAAACAAGAGACAAGGAAAAAGGGATCAAGGCAAAAAGAGTTATAGAAGGAACAAAAGTCAAAAAAGGGACAAGAGACCAAACAAGAGAAAAGATGGGCAGGACACAAGAATAACACGTAGAAAAAAGACACTAAAAGTGACCATCCCCAAAGAACAAGCTATATATAATGTCTAGAGTGTGTGAACACGACAAACCTTGACCATTGACGAGCTTGTACAGCACTTTTTCCTGGTTGGCTTGCTCGCCTTTGAGTGTGATGGTAACCGTGGGCTCAGAGCTCGCAGGATCCATCACTCGCCTGATGGTCACCATCTGCGAGTCTTTAGTTTCCTTGGCTGAGTCGTCCTTCTCGAGCCCTTGTATGAGTCTGCTGAGTCCGCCATTGCTGCTGCCGCCACTAGACGCTGCTGCACCGCTGGTAAAAGCACTGCCCGGGATTGAGGGACGCAGGCCAGGGAAACCAAAGCCCCCACTAGGAGCCGGTTGGGGAGTGGCGAAGGCAGAGAACGGGGACGGAGCGGGGGCATGCAAGGGGTGGGACACGCCGCTGCTGAACCGCTGTTGCTGTTGTTGTTGCTGCTGCTGCTGCTGCTGCTGTTGTTGTTGTTGTTGCTGTTGAATTTCTTGGGATTTGGTAAGTGTGGAGCGTCCTCTTGACTGTAGAACTTGATGTTTTACCTGTAATCAGATGTCACTCATGTATTATGTTTGAGGCGAATAGAAAACGATTATCATGAAGTACCTCTAGAAAATACCCAATTGAAAACGTTTTTGTTACCTTCGAATAAAAACGTCTGTAATATAAGAACTTATAATTTTATGTAAAATACTCTCATTTAAAAATAAATTACCTATATAGTGAAAAAAATACCCTTTGGACACTGAAGGCATTGCACAAAAACTACCTCCATTACAAGAGCTTACCACAATCAGTTGCTTTAGTTCTTCTAACGCCGCAACTCTTCTTTCGTGATAATGAAGCACATAGAACACGCCGACTCTCCCCACTATACGAGCATTCGCTTCTTAACACTAGTTACTAATGAATACTCAACGCTTACGATCCAGCAAAGAGACATGGTTCTACCGATTCTATTTCGAGTGTCAATAAGCTATGAGGTTTAAGATGCCACCGCTCCACACCTATAATTACCTTGTCGTAACAGTTACAGACCCGCTCAGTGGAAGCATACCGATATATTAGTGTTAGGTTAGGTAGGTACTCAACAATAACTCCCCGAAAATACATCCCTCCGACCCTGACCTGTTGGTCATCCTGCTTGACTAGCGTGACGGT